>JABUQX010117602.1:45000-47786 GCA_015478945.1 Trachelipus rathkii | reverse complement strand
CCTCTGAACCATCCACTTTTCCACTTTTAACACTACTAATTATTATCCATAATTATAAAACTTAACTACTGAAAAAGGAAATAAACAACATTAGATACATTACAATAAAATACTAAAACAAATCTATTTCTACACTACAGCCTGACTTTGGTCAGACCCACTAAACAAATAAACTATTTTACAATCTGCCTCTCTTCATTAACCCCATCTTCTCCGTCTGTTACGAAACCACAACTATCACTCCTGAAATACATAATACATAAATTTTATCATTATTATTATTATTATTAATTATTATTATTATATTATAGTTAGTTCATTCATGTTATTATATTATGATTATATTATTATTATAAATATATTTTTCTAGATAAAATTGTATTATTATTATTATTATTATTATTATTATTATTATTATTATTATTATTATTATTATTATTATTATTATTATTATTATTATTATTATTATTATTATTGGCCTCGTTACAATCATAATTATTTTTACTTCAACTATTATTACCATAATTATTAAATTTCTACTATTTCTACCACAACCGCTGATAAACAGTTAAACTACCAGATATTACAATACTACCGAAATTGTGCTTATAATACTGTATTCTTATAATGACTATCCACATCATCCTCTGTATATTTTAAAGCTTGTATACCATTATCATGAAAGCAACTCGGATTTTCACTTTCAAACATAATTTCAGTAGACTCTGAATACATCTATCCGGACACATTTAAACATGTAAAGACACTGAGTAACTTTTCTCTTTTCCACCACAACATCAGAAGCCTTAAACAACATCACAATACTTTCTGGACTATCTAAGTTACCAATATATCATAATTGACTGCATAGTACTAACCGAAACATTTCTGAATGATCATAACAACAGGTTATATCCGATCCCAGGATATACCGAAACACATGCATTCGATTGTTAACAAACGTGGGATGCGTTTCATTTACTAAAAAATGCATCTACTCCCATGAAGTCATAATTTCACTTGCCAGCTCACACATAGTGGCACTAGCAATTCGCATAAAATTAAAATAGACAACTAACTGTAATAGGAGTTTATCGACCCCCAAATTCATCAAAACAGAAGCTCATTAAAATGCGTCAAAAGAACCATTATTCAACACACTTCTTAACTTCTAAATAAAATTTGCGGATTTCAATAATGATCTATCCAACGAAAGCACTGCAAATCGGCAAACTTACTCAAACCTAATGGTTTATCAAATATTCCTCAACGACGTTAACGCTATCCAAACGCTTCCAAACAACGTCGAAAATAATGTCCGTCTTTAATAGATCCAATCTGGAGGAAACCTAAACTGGAACGGTTAAAACCCTCATAATTAAAGGATATGTCCGATCACTTCCATGTCATTGCTTGAAAATAGCCTTAAATAAAACTCAAAATTTCGACCACCATTAAAAAATACAGACTAGATGGCATCACAAAGACTAAAATACAAAACATAATTGAATAATAAATTGACTTTTCCTTCACATTTACACGATAACATTAACACCGAGGAAAAATTCAACTCTTGCGTAAACATATTAAATTAAAGCTACGACGGAATCTTTCCCCATTAAAACGAAAAAACTTGACGTTAAAAGAATCCAAAACCCATGGCTTAAACACCAGCTCTGCGAAACTCTATCAAACCAAAAACATAAAACTCTACCAGAAACTATAAAAACAAAATGATAGTACCGTTCTGCAGGATACACACATATGATTCAAAATTACAGCAGTTCTTCAAAGAGAAATTACTTCTCTAGCAAATTCCAGGATTGCAACAAAGACTCGAAGTCTACATGGGGTTAATCAATAAATTAATCAACAATAATAAAAATAAAACTTCACAATGCATTAAAGAAAATGAATTTAAAGTAAATCAATAACAACCAACAAACACAATATAGCCCCCGACCTCTCGTCTCAAACAAGTACCCTGTAGAACATCGGTAAACAAAGCTGAGTGACAGAACACCTAGTCTTTCAATACCAATTTAAACTTTCTCCCTTACTAAGAGCCTCATTTTTCTTTTATTCCGCATCACAGAATTGAGAATTGAGTATCGCCGAATTAAAAAAATCAAAAAAATGTTATTCATTCGTATCCCCAACCACATCGCAAACTCGGCTTGCCGACACAATAGCCACCCCTTTAAAACACTTGTTCAGCTGAATTTCATTTTTGACAGGAATTTCCCGAATATATTCAAGACAGCTAAAGTGATCCCTATACCTAAAAAAGAGACCTGCCTACAAAAATTACAAGACCAAATTAGCATCACAAACACGATTAGTCTAAAATATTTAGGAAAATAGGTATCAATCAAATAGTTTAAAATTTATTATCAAACAACACTTCTCATGATTGCACAATTTGATTTAGAAAAAACCGCCACACTGCTGATCCCCTCATTTGCTTAACTGAAAAAACTTACACATAAATATAGAAAATAAAACTCCTCCCTCTATTATATTAGAATTTCACAAACAAGCTTTAGACATGACTTGATCATACATACTATCTAAGTATATAATGAAATCAAAAATGGCTTTGAGGGACAAACTTACAAAATGGTTAAAAGCTCTTAAAAGAGAGATCTCAACACGTAAAACTTAATTAAACAAAATTCAAATCACAATTCCAAAACTATCAACGACGCACCCCAGGGCTCAATTGCTTGGACCGTGTTACTATACTTGTAATTACAAATGATCTATTCAATTCCAATGAGGCTTTT
>JABUQX010117602.1:0-35000 GCA_015478945.1 Trachelipus rathkii | reverse complement strand
TCAATAATAATAATAATAATAATATAATAATAATAATAATAATAATAATAATAATAATAGTTGCAATCATAAACATAATCTTAACAATAACCATAACCAAAATAATAACCATTACCATAATCAAAATAAATATAATCATAGGGAGAATCATAATCAACCCTAATCATAGCAGCCAAAACTATAATCACAATCAGAACCATGGCAATAACCGTTATCAAAATTATAATCATAACAATAACCATTGCCAAAATTATAATCATAATCATAATTCCCAAAAATCATAATCAGAATAATAACCATAATCAAAATCATAATCAGCCATAATAATTGCCAAACCCGCATCATAATAATCACCACAATAACCATTGCAAAACAAATAATCACAATCATAATAACCGAAACCACAACAGCAAACATAGCCACAATCATAACCAAAATAATGGTAGCAACAAAAACAATAACAAACCATACACGACAACTTGGCTTTCGCTTACTAGGTATTAAAATGTATTCTTTAATTCTCATGACTTCATATCAATTTATTAAATTTTTAAAATTCAACCACTCTTGCGTGACTTTACTTTAGAATTAATGTTAACTAATTTATTACACTTGCTAAATCTTCCATAAAAACCTATGTTTGCTTTAACATTCCATTTTCTAAACTTTGCTAAAATTTATATTCAGTTTCACCTTAAACATTTAACATATAGTTTAGATTACCCGTTTTACGAGGATGAAATGCTTGATAAGAATAATATCTTTCCTTTCTGTTGGTAAATACAAGAAAAACTTCTATTCGTAAACTTATGGACTTCTAACAATTATAAAGACTGCACATCTTCACAGAATTTACATATATTAACAACTGCTCAATATACAGCAAAACATTTGTCAATTGAAAAGAACCATCGACTTTACAATATTATAGTCGGTTTTCATATTTAAACATGTCAGCAAACCACATTACTCCCCCTCAATCTCTAAAAAGAAAAAAGAATTTCCCTGGCTACTCTTTGAGAGGACCTCGTTTTCAGCTCCGTTCTTCTCACGTATTCCAATATCTTCCCCTGTACGTTTGAAAACTCTTGTGCTGGTCCGTTTGATAGATTTCTTTGTGGTGAAGACTTGCTGCTTTTTGTCGGCATTTTCGGCTCCGTTTGAACTTGATCGTCCTGTGCTCTGGTTGTACTGTGTTATACTTGGGCCTATCTTAACTATTCATATTGAACCTCCCTTAACTCTTCATACTAAGCCTCCCTTAACTCTTCATACAAAGACTTCCTTACTTCCCCTGGGGATATCAAAACTTCAAATATTTTATCTATTTCTTTATAGCCTTCCATTTGTCTTGACTCCAACACACTCAACTCTTCTTCAATAGTCGTTTTCATTATATTGTTATCGCTCTCACTCCTTTACTGTATTTCCGCTCCAAACGTATAGCTCGTTTCCAGAAATTAAAGTGAATTTTCAAACTTTTTTATATCAAATATTCTATCTGTATCACTATCCGTGCTGTTAACATAGCTGAAGTCTAGGTATTCACTGGTTTCCATTGGTGATATACTCAAATCATTTTCGCTGGTCTCAGTACTTACGTTTGTGTTTTCCATCCGATCCGTCTATACCGCGACATTAAACTTCTCCCGAATCTTCTAGGTGAACACTTGTTTTAACAGCAGCCAAGCCTCTTTCAACTTTTCACCTATCTTATTTTGTGCTTTAATGCTTTCTTAAAGTTCAATTGGCAAGGAACCATATCTTGGATTCTTTGTGTTTCAACCTCAAGGCGGTCTTCCACAAAAATATCCACATGCTGATTCTCCGGATTAGGTTTGTTTCTTGTATTAATAATTGTTCAAGATACAGAGGTAGGTCAGGCCATTATTTCAAATGAGAAATAATGTCCTCTGCCACACCTTCCTGATCTCATAGGTTATCTTCCGAAAATAATTTGGTAACTTCAAAAGGACCGTCGTACCTTTCTTCTAACATTTACCCAGTGTTCTCTCTACAGCAATAATTTTTCTTATCACACTTACCCTCACTGTGTAATGTAGCAAATATGGGATACTTCTCAAAACTTTTCCTGCTTCTTTCTAGAAATTGATAACACAATGCCTCTTTCATGCTGTTCCGTCATGAGTTTCTCGGACCGAGTCCAGTGTAACATTTATTGTTATTTTTCAGCACTGCTCTTGGTAGGCAATTATCACATTCCAAATCCTCCACCATGACATTTTTAAGAATTCAGATAAGTTCTATTGACACGCTCCACAGCCCTATTGCTCGCTGGTTTATATGGGCTACCATATACATGATAAATCCTATAACTTCTCAACATATCTTCAAATCTATTAACCCTAAACTCTAATTCATTATCGGTTAAATGCTCAAATGCTTCCAACAAACTTTTTGCTGATTTATTTGTCAGTGGCTTTACTGCTGCTCATTTATCACAGCAGCAAATAGCAACGAGACACGATGCTTTGCTTCTTCGTGGTCTTGGAATCAACATGACATGGGGTTTTAACTTTGACCTTGCAAACCGGTAGATAGATGACTTTGTGGTCGACTTTCATTAGCTGAAACTTCGGACAGGTCCTACACTCACATCCTCTATGACTGAATAACTTTTCGGATGTCAAACAAGTTTTATAACTACGCCCAACAACATATCTCTACCTATGTGTGTCAAATTCCTTTGGGTAATTACACTTACGTGTACAAGATGCTTGAAACCCACCACCGCACTCGCCGCTGAAATAAATTTTTGGCACCTTAAACCATCACGGTACCTGTAGAAATCTTTTAACAGTGACTCAGTTTACTCAATTCTCTGATTGCTCTTTATCTTTTCTCTCATAATTTTATATAATCTGATCTTTTATGTAACATAACCGTACTCTTAGGTGATATCGCTTCCAACTTTCCACTATCACCATCAGCTTGTATGTTATAAGTACTGACCATTGTCAAGAACGTATTGCTCAGATCTTCCAGATTGCTACCATGGGAAATGACTCCCTCTCCATAGTCCAATATTGCATCCATTTCCAAAAGGTAACTCATGCCTAGTAGAAGACAGGCTGGGATGTGTTCATTCTGAATCAAGTGTCTAGAATAGCACACTTTGTCACCTCTTAATACACAATTCATTCCAGGCGACTCCTCTCAAGATATGATTGCAATTGAGCCACTAGTTGTGGTCTCTTTCTTTCATTAGCATATTATTTCCCAGTCCAATGTCTGAGTGATGTTTCAGCAATTTAGGTTCATCGCTCCCACTTGATTCTTATTCGTGGTGTATACCTCTCGTTCGTCCTCATATTTATGTTCTTCTTCATCATCGATAAGGTACGTCATATCTTAAGTGATAGTGTTCTAATTGGTTAGACTAAAAGTGCCATTGTCTCTATGGGGTTAAAATGATTCACTCCCAGTACTAGTTAATACCAGATGTTCTTCTTTCTTCCTTGGGCCGATAAATGCTACCGAACTGCACGTTCCCTGGCGAAGCCAAATCTTCACTCAAAATATGTCACCAGCAGTCAATAGTATTTCTGGTCTGGGCTCTCTTCCATTAGGTACTTCAGTGACTTGGCCCGTTTTTCGAGTTGTACATCTCCATTTCCCTATATCCTGACTATCAGAACTACTCGCAAACCTTTGAAACTGGATGAGATAATTCAGAACACTTGCTTTCTTGCTATCCACCAGCCTCATCGTGTCGAGGTAAACTAATGGTCTATGGTCAATGTAGAGAATAAAGGTCTGATCCAGCTGGAATGGTCTGATGCTTTTAATGTTTGTTCCATCTCATTGAGAGTAATTCTCTCTCCATCGTTGAAGCTCTTCTCTCACAAACAGTAAATAAATGCGAATTGAACGAAATCACTCTTCTCCCACCGTTCTCTTCTTAGCAAAGGCCAGCAACTATTCCGGTTTCATTTGCATCCACAAGCAATTCTACCCTCTTCTTATGTGAGTGGAAATCAGAAAAGGCCAACTATACTGAATCCTTCATACGATTTTTCAATTCCTCGAGCTCTCAACTTCGTTCAATTGTCTATTCAATCGGATGCTTCCTATTCCCGCCCGTCAATACACTAAGAGGGGCAGCAATCTCAGAACAATTCAGAATGAATTTCCTTTTAAAATTAATCATCCCGAGGTATCGTCTCAACTCCCCAACATTCTTTGGTTTGATATAACTTGTCAATTTGCTTCACATACTCAGGTAACTTTCTTATGCCGGTTCTGCTTATAATGTGACCTAAAAATTGGACCTCATTTTCAACCTATTTACACCTATTTACTTTCATATTCACGTTCGCTTTGCAAAAGTTTGGGAGGAAGAGTTCTATGAGGATGAGGTGTTCATCAAACCCTTTGAAAATACATGAATCACCACTTTGTCTCAGCTAAATCCGGTTAGAACCCTCTGCATCTTTTTGAAAGGCCACTGTACCATTTTTGAGCCCGAAGCTTAACCTTTTGAACCGATACTGGTCACTTACGGTGAAAAATGCAGTTTAATCTTTACTATCCTACTCCAGCTGTGCCTGATAGTATCCTTTACAAGGTCTATACTCGTAATGGAATAGGCTCCATGGCCGCCGAATATAGTTTCAGCAATGTTTGTCAAAGGGAACCGGCTAGCTTCTGTAACCCTATTAATCTTGCGGTAGTCTAAGCAAAGGAGCAAAGTTCTATCTTTTTTTTCAATTGATACTACCGGAAAACTCAACTCCGTAGCACAAGATTCGACAATATCTCTCAAGCAGAGTTCTCTCACCTAGCTTTCTGTTTCATTATTTGTTCTTTAGTCGAACCTTCTTGCTTCTTGATTAATTAGTGTGTATTCATGTATTTTAATTTTGTCCGTTTTCATCGATGTCCTGCTCGCATCTTCGTTACCTCTGCTAAATACCGATTTGTATTTCGACAATGCCTCTATTATTTGCTCGATAATTATCGAACTGAAATCACAATCAGAATCATAGCAGTAATTAAAACCAAAATCATAATCACAACAATAACCATTCTCAAAATCATATTCATGATCATAATCATAATACCCAAAAACCGTAATCAGAATCATAAACATAACCAAAATCTCAATCATTTTCAACCATAATATTAACCAAACCTACATCGTAATCATAATCACTCCAGCAATCAGGAGTTATATGTCATTGCCAAAACCATAATCATAATCATAATAACTGGAACCACACCTACAATCGTAGCCTTAGTCATAACCAAAACAATGGTAACAACAACAACAATAACAAACCAAACACGACAACCTGGTCTTAGCCTACTCGATATTAAAATGTATTTTTTATATCTCATGACTTAATAGCAAGTTATTAGATTTTTTAAATTTAACCACTCTTGCGTCACTTTAGTCTAGCAGTAATGTTAACTAGTTTATTACACTTGCTAAATCTTCCATAAAAATCTGTGATTGCTCTAACATTTAATTTGCTAAACTTTACTAGAATACGTACTCAGTTTTACCTTAAACATTTAGCATATACATCAACTTACCCATTTTATGGGAATCAAATGCATGTTAAGCTTAATATCTTCCCTCGATGTTGGTAGATCAAGATACTCTTCTCTTCATAAACTTATGGATTTCTAACTTCAATGACCACTGCAAACTTTCACAAAATCTGCATATGTTAACAACTGATCGATATACAGCAAAACATTTGTCAATTGACAAGAACTCTCGACTTTTTAATATTTTAAATGGTTTTCAGTTTTCAATATGTCAACCTTACACATGACTCCCCCTCAGAGATTTTTTGGCCCAATCACTAAAAGGAAATCACTCTCCTAGCTGTTCTTTGAGAGGACATTTTTTTTCGCCTCTGTTCTTCTCTCGTATTCCAAAATCTTCCAATGAACGTTTGAAAACTCTTATAATGGTTTGGTTGATTGAATTCTTGGTGGTGAAGACTTGCTGCTTTTCTTCTGCAATTTCAGCTCGGTTTGAACTTTATAATCCTGTGTTCTGGTTGTATCTGTGTCATACTGAGCCTCCCTTAATTCTTCATACTGAGCCTCCCATAATTCTTCATACAAAGGCTTCCTTACTTCCCCTGGGGATTTCAAAAGCGTCAACAATTTCATCTGTTTCTTTATAGCTTTGCATTTGCCTTGACTCAGACAAACTTTACACTAGTACACTACTTCATTGGTCGTGTTCATTACATTGTAATCCTGTCACTCCTTTCCTTTATCGCCGTTCCCAACGTATGCCTTGTTTCCGAAATTAGAACTGATTTTTCAAATTTTTGGATATTAGACTGGCTATCTCAATTTCAAAATCTTCCCATATATGTTTGAAAACTCTTATACTGATCCGGTTGATCGAGCTCTTCATGGTGAAGACTTGCTGCCTTTAGTTTGCAATTTCAACTGCTTATGAACTTTATCATCCTGTGTCCTGGTTGTTTCAGTGTCATACTGAGTCTCCCTAAACTCTACATACAGAGTGTCGTGATATTTTATCGATGAGGACACGTGGGTTCAGTATCTGCTAAAATCTTCTGTTGTCTAGGGGTTAAATTTTATTAGAGCCTTTGTAACTTGCTGAATGTTAAGTCCAAGTTTCAACGAGTATTAGTCTAAAGATCTGGAAGCCGTAGAGGATTGTAAAATAATCAAGATAGAAACAGGAGATTTACTCGTAAACAAATTGAAAAATATCCCAATCACAAGTTCGAAGAACGATAAAACAAAAAGCAAGAAGCCATTTTCATAAAACTTTCTCCTTTAAATACTATTCAGCAGTATCCATTATATTAGTAAATTATAAAAATCATAACAACTTTTCTTATTACTTTTTATAAGGAATAATAATTATAATGTACTATCCTAACCTCTAATTATACATGCTAATAAGTCTTATAGGTCTAACATTTTATTTATCACTATAAAATAAACCTATTTTTATTTATATAAAATAATATAAAATTGAAGCGGATAGGAACTAAATAATTCTATTAACCCAATGTAATAGCGTAATCATTAATTAATAATATTTTTCTATAATTATAAATTGACTTGTGGATCTCATTATCGCCAAATTATGGCCTTCACATAAAGCACAGGCAAAGATATATCCTGACACAGAGATTTCTTTACATTCCCTAGAGATTTCAGAACGTTAAAAATTTTATCTGTTTCTTATAGCCTTTCATTTGCCTTGACTCCGAAACACTCAAAACTTCTTCAATGGTTGTGTTCTTTATATAGATCTCACTCTTTTCTTTTATCGCCGAACCCAACGTATTCCTTGTTTCCGGAAATAGAAGTGATTTTTTCAAATTTTTGGATTTCAAACAGGTTATCTGCTTCGCCAACTGTGCTCTTAACATAGCTGAAGTCTAGACGTTCGCTGGTTTCTATTGGTGATATAATCAAATTATCTTGGTTGGTCTGTGTACTTACGTTTGTTTTCTTTCCGATCGGTCCGTAACGCGACATTAAGCTTCTCCCGAATCCTCTGGGTGGTTACTTGTTTTAACACCAGCTAAGACTCTTTCAACTTTACACCTCTCTTCTTTTGTGTTCTAATGCTTAATTGAGGTTCAATTTTCAAGGAATCATATCTTGGTGTTTCAATCTCAAGGCTGTCCTCCACCCTAACATCCACTTGCTAATCCTCCGGATTTGGCGCGGTTTCTTCTTGTAAGAAATATTGTACAAGATATGGAGGTCGGTCAGCCCATCATTTCAAATGGGAATAATGTGCACTGATCGTTTTGACACTTCCTTTGATCTCATATCATTCCTTCCGAGAATACCTTGGTAACTTCAAACGGACCCCCGTACCTGTCTTATAAAATTTTCCCCAGCTATCTATCTCTACCGTAATAACTTTTCTTTTCACCCTTACCCCCAACTGAGTAAGTTTAGAGCTAATTCGGATGACCTTCTCGCCACTTTTCCTGCTCCTTTCTAGGAATTGATAACACCATGCTTCTTTTGTGCTGTTCCGTCATGAGTATCTCGTATGATGACATACCCGGACCAGTGTGACTTGTATTGTTATACGTCAGCACTGCTCTTGATAGGCAAGTATCACAGTCCAACTCCAAATATCTGATTATTTTTTGTGGAAAAATCGTCTTAGATTGACTTGTTCTATAGCCCTATGGCTCTCCGGTCTATATTGTTTAATTATATATTTATATAGGTGTAGTAAGCTACTATTATATTATCAAATGGTCACTCAAAACCTCCTTAACATTTCTTCAAATCTCCTACTCCAAAACTCTACTCCATCATAGGCCAAAATTATCTAAGTGTTACGCACAAAATCCGATAAAATGTGATACTGGACCAAAATGTGATACAACTAACACTATATTCCGCACCACATTTTATTGCCTAGGGACCTTGACTCTTTTTCATTTATATGTCAGTGGCTTTACTGCTGCTCATTTACTTCTGGGTCAAATCTCATCCAAACACTCTAAGTTGCTTCTCCATGGTCTTGGTATCCATATCTCCGACATCACATCACATCTGCAGCAACAAACTCAAATCGGTTATTAACTTCGACCTTGCAAACAGGTGAATAGATAACTTTGTAATCGACTTTCATTAGTTGAAACTTCGGACAAGTCATATATACAGCCTCTATGACAATAAATTTTCGGATGTCAAACCAATTTGTATAAGTACTTCCAACAACTTCTTTCTACCTATGTGTGCCAAGATTTTTGAAACCCAACACCGCACTGAAATAATTTTTAACACCTTTTTGTCCAAAATGGACCCGTTCATTATAAAGTTTTCACGGTACCTGTAGATTTCTTTTAATAGTAGCTCAGTTTTCTCAATTTTCTGATGGTTTTTATCTTTTCTTTCAGCAATCTTATAAAATCTGATCTTTTCTGTAACATTCCATACTCTCAAATGATATCGCTTTCAACTTTCCACTATCACCATTAACATGTATGTTAAAAGTTCCAACCATTGTCCAGAACGTATCGCTCACATCTTCCGGGATAGTTACCTGTGTGTAGTTATGAAAGCGGTTCGATTTTATCGCTGAAAGTTTCTGTCGATGAAGAACATTTCAAAGATAACAAAGAAACTCTTGACTGAGTGTCTGACCATTCATCGGTAGTGAAAGAAAGATTAGGCATTTTTTAAAAGAGCTGATTACATCGAGAATTTGGGATTGAATTTGGGATGCAATGGATACTCTTGTAAAAGCCGCACGATTGAAATATTTTCCACGTGAGAAAAGGGAAGATCTGCCATAACTAACAGTTCTGAAAAATTCCTATCCGCACTTTGACTCTTGCATTGCTTACAACCCATATCTTTCTCTTTTCTACACAAATTTCTAGTCCAGTGTTGGTCATTTCGAAGAAAAATGATAAACTCCGATTTTTTGTGGACAACCGATAAGTTAATGAACATGTAATCAGGTAGAGATGTCCTCTTCTTAATATTCAAGAACTCCTTAATTAATAAGATAGGAAACTCTAAAATTTTCAGTACTGTCACCCATTTACATGGTTTTAGTCACATTTTTATCGACAAGCCTTCACAACAGTATTTGACATTCTTTACACCTAGAGGACTCTATGAGGAAGTGGGAATGACAAAAGACCTCCATTCGACCTCTATCTTCTCTAGAGTCATGGAAATAACCATATCTGGCTTATTGAAAATAGCCTGTCTTCTTTACATTCATGATGTAATTATAGTTTTTAAATCTGTACGTGAACACTTTACAAACCTAAGTAAGATGTTCAAAGTTCTTCGCAAATCTAATTTAAAAAAATAGTGCAACGCAATTTCTTTAATTCACAAGTTTTTTTCTAGAATTTAAGGTCTCCACAAAAGGGCTCCGCCCAGATCCTCGAAAGGTAGAAACTCTAAAAGGATTCCGTATCCCAACCACTTTAAAAGATGTCATATCTTTACTTGACTTTTTATAATTATTTCAGACAACTGTTACCAAGTTAGAGTCAAAGTACTCAATCTCTTTTAAATCTGTTGAAAAAGAATAAAACTTTCAATGGGGTCTTGAACAACAAAAAGCTTATGATACTCTAAAAGATACTCCTAAAGGAGTCATTACTCCAATTTCCAGACTAAAGCAAGCCTTGTATGTTGTCCTGAATTTAGGTGTAGCTGCAGCATTGTCACAAATAAGTGACCAAGAGATTGAGAAACCAGTGGCTTTTACTTCCAAATACCTCAGTAAAGATGAGAAGAATTATTCCACCACAGGTATCTTTTGAAAGTACCAGACTCTTGAAATAAGCTGACACAAGTGATTTAAGCTGTCATAAGTTTTAAGTCATGCCTTTTTGTGAGAAAAGTCTGCAAGATGACAAAAATAGAAGGAAAAATCCAATTGGCAGGTATGGGATAGTTAATAGATGTATAATATGTAAATCAGAATATCACAATAAAAGAAGTTGTACAAGATGGAATAATAAGGAATATTTAAGGAATAAATGAAAATGGGTGTAATAAAACTGTTTGTCGAGTTGTGACTTGCAAAAACAGTGACAAGTTTGTCACCTACAGAGATAAGGAAGATGATTGAAAAAAAGACCATTTGAGAGAAGTTTCTATTTTGAAGAAACAATATAAATAAAATATCACACTCTAATTCTATGCTCAATCAGAAAAGAGAATATCAATAATTATTTAATGTCATAAGTTCATACATCAATGTTTCCTTATCCACTAGGTGACGACAAAGAAATAAAAATCTCAACATATACATCATGGCTCGCTACATTCTGGAGTAGTCTTTAGTTTTTTAAAGATGTTTACTGATGGCTCTCATGGTGCCATATGTTAGGCATTCCTACCTCAAAGATGGAAAGCATGTTGCTGAAGCTCTTAACAAGATCCTTGTTACCATAAATTGTCAGAAACACTTGTCTCAGACAAGGCCGTGGAATTTACCACAAATGTCATTAAAGAATTATGTCTTATGTAGAACATACGGAATGTCACTCTTTCTGTGTTGCATCCTACTAGTAATATTCTAGTAGAGCGCAAAAATAAACGCAAAGAGAACTATTTACATCACTGGGTAAATCAAGATAACAACAATTAGAAGAAATATATTTCTTTTGCATAATTGCTTATAATATTTTTATTGGTAATACACCGCCTTTTCTTCTTAACTTCTATGATAAACATTTACTTTATGATATTCCGAACGCTGTATCTCCTTTGTTACATAAGAAAAATGAGAATAAGGAGATTTTGCATGATTACAGTGCTGAAATAGTCAAACGTGCTGCTAAAATTAGAGATCTTGAAAGAGACAAACTCCAGACAGAAACCAGAAAAATCATGGAAAGGCAAAATGCCAAAGCATCACAGTGTTATAAAAATTGGTGATCGAATTTTTATACAGTATATAAAACTGCCACACCACTCCCCATAACTAGCTAAGAAATGGTTTGAATCATTTATTATTAGAAATATTCTTATTTCCATCAATTCTTACTAAAATGTCTTAGTACCGGTAAAGAAACTATTCATCACATGGTATACCTCTCGTGTATATACCAGACAAATTGGCTATAAAATTATTCTACCGGGCATGAGGACCTATTAATAAACCTAATTCATTGTAACATATGAAAACCTTATCTTGTCGTAGAACTGAACAAAATATATTTACTAAAATAATGATACTCAAAAACCCATCATATATACCCCAGTCTATCATACATAAGAGTTATTAAAATTTACAAATTACCTAGGAAAACAAGGTGAACTTTCTGACTCTTGAACCCGATTCGCAATGTATGCCATTTACAACAGACATTCCTTCTCTGATTCACACTACCGTCGTGTAATTATAAACAGATTAATAGTTCATATTGTTAATATATATATGAAATAAATCCTTATATCTGCAGAATACATAGTACTTGTAAGATAATCATAATTAACTTCCAATTCAAACGATAAGTATGATAGTAGGCGAACTAGTTGTGGTCATGTTGTGGCAATCCTTATTCTCCTGACACAACACAAATACTGAGAAAAATATAATCAATCACTTTACCTGTGTCCGAAGATGCCAGATGCGTAAACTCAACAGAAAACAGGTCCACACATTCCTTTACTCTAAACCTAACAATTCTCATAAATTAGTAACATAAAGTATAATGCTCACCTACAGCCTAATACATATCTGTGTCCACAGTCATTAATGGGGAAACCTTGTAGGTTCAAAAACAACGACACTACATCCTTTTCTCAAGATCTTTTTTTGATTGTCAATATTTCAGGATTCTCCATTACTAGCAGGAAGGAAAGCCTCAGGCAGTAACTCTAGAGCTTACCTTTAACGGATTTCCTCAGTCGATGGAGGTTTCTTCTTCAAAGAAATTTCCGAATCCTCAAAGATTTTTGCAATTTTTAATGCTTGATTCCTGTTTTCTGATTCAACAACCAATTACTTACACATCGACCTAAATTCATACACCGATAGGAACAGACATGAATTGTTCTTTATTAATACGGAGCATTAAGATACCATAATTTCTCTGTTATAACCATAGCTTCAGTTTCACCTCGATTATGAACCTAAATTTTCTCAGTGAACAAGTTCATTCTATCTTACTTTTTCTCCGGAAATATCTTACACCATAAAATAGATAAATAGATTAAAAGATCAATAGTTCACTCATTCTAATTATCAAACATTTCAAAAGAATCAAGAAGAAGAAGCTACAATAGGATCTATCTCAGTAAGTTATAAGTTATGACTAACTAGGATATAATTGAAGATGATACAAGAGATCCTAGTGGGTCCTCGTTATCTTTTTAGATTAACCGAATATCGTTACAGAAATATATGAGTAGAAATTATTAATATCATCTCAAGGAATTATTAGGTCTTAACAGTTAGGAATTAGCTCTAAAACGCAGATGCACACCATTAAGACTCCCATAGTAACTTCGCTTAAACCTGAGATAAAAGAAGTTACAAAAATGAGGGAAGATTGCCATACAATATACCTACTAGCTTCTTAAAAATGTCTGACATTTATAGATAACATACTCATAAGAAAGGGCTATTCCTTTGCCTAGCACATATCATGATTAATCATCACATAGAATGATATCATAGAAAGGATAAGCTCCACATTCCCGGATACAGCTAAATATAAAAATAATGCGGAATACTCGTATATTATAACGAATGTTTACCCTTACTTGAAAGGGTTGTAAAGTATTTCTATTCGAATTTAGTAAAATGCAAAGATCAAGATGTCTTTATATTATATTTTCATTTTTCTCCGTCGTGGATCTTTACGTCGTTTATCTTGAATTTTGACGAAAGGCTGTTACTGAGAAGTTCATCGTAGCAATAGTTTATTTACCAATTAGATTGTGCATTATATTCTTGGTATAAGTGATCAAAGATGAGTTTATGGTACATTGTTGGGTATGAAGTCTATCGAAGCAAAGTTTTAAAATTTTTATGCATAACAAGAATTTGAAACTGGTCTTAGTTATGCTATATTTCAGTTGCATTCAGGTGGTCTCAAAAAACAGTCTCGAACCCAGGTAACATAGATGTTATTTGAGAAATATTAAAAATCGATGATCTATTTTCACTAATTGCATTGCAAAAAAATATCAAATGCCTTTCAACCGTACGATCCGTAGTAATTAATGATAGGTAATCACGTGAGCTATGATTATATTTTTGAAGACAGCTCTTAATATAGCGATAATTCTTCGTGTATTCATTTGTAAGTTCAAGATGTGTTAAAATTAAGATCTCATACAAAACTATACTACATACTAATTCATTGATCTCAAATATATGACTTATTCTGAACTTTGTGAAACGCCTACGAATTACAGTTAGTAATTATATACGGTTTAATCCATAGACAATGTAAGATAATAGAGTTCAAAACAAATGTACTGTAATACGTGTACTCCTTAGTAATGATAGTGATTTAATATTATTTAAATAGTTATAATAGTTTATTTAAATAGTTCTTCAGAACACACATCGTCGGAATGTATCAGAATAATGATGAAAATAGTTTAGATGTATCACATTCTAATTATATAGTGAAAATAAGTCTGAGATTATTCATTAATTTAAGTCTTTGAATACGAAATGATATATTTTTGTAGAGAAAACACAAAAACATAATTATTAAATGGCTACATACATGAATAAATATCTTCACATATTAAATAATTCAGACTTAGATAGAAATTTAACTTAAATATATATAGTAATGATCATTTAAATATTGCAAGTTAAAAAGAAAAATATTAGTAGTTATTATAAAATTTAATCTCGATTAAAAGTTGAGTGAACTAGAATCACATATTATATTAGTTAATAAATTATTGTTTTTAAAATTATTTGCAATTTAAAAGCTGCTCGTATAAGTCCCCAATTGTAATTAATATTTTTTTATATATTGAATACACTTTTCTTAAATAAATATTCTTCTAATTAGATGTATAAATAAAGAAATATTGAAAATCGCTCTATAATACACTGGTTTCCGCTCGCAAAGAGCTTATGAATAAAGTGCGTGTTAGTGTTTTAAGTATAGTATTCTCTGGGAAAGTACATTCAATTTTACTAGTTAATCCTTCGAGTAATACTTGACAATGTTTGTATATACATATGACATGCCTGAATGAAGATTTAAATCTCTATTAAAAATTTATAAGATAAAGAAATAGCTGTCATTTGGGTGTAAGATTTAAATATTTCATTAGTATTCAAATAGTGATAAATGACATATCGTCTCTGTGAGTTTTTCATTAAATTTATTATCTAATTAGTAGAGTTATTTTTTTTTAGTCTGATTGTAGAGTAATATTTTCGTACGCTGCACTATTGCATCTTTGAAATTCATTGAGTCCATTCTCACTTTATTTGTGTTTTTGTTACATCTTAGCTAAAAAATAAACAAAAAGAATTAGAAGTTGTTAGGTAATCACCCATAACTCATATACGTAGTATATACTATATATGGTTTAAAACAATAATTATATGATGGAACAAAATTAAACTTGACAACCTAATGTGATAAATATTTTTTAAATAATATATAAATTGCAACTGAAACCAGTTTTGAAATAGTCATTAATCTGCTAGTGATATGTAAGTGACCAGTATTTAAGGCTGATTAATTGGTTAATTTTTGTATTTGTTCATTTCTAAAAAAAAATTCTAATTATTGCTCTATATGCTGTCATAGCTCATATATAATTTTGCTAACTGTTGCTCATGTTTGAAATTGTGAGATGTTTAAGAATTTTAAATAATTTTCTAGAACTGTTATATGAAAAATAGAATAGTCTGAAATTTAAAAAGCTAAAAGAAATTAAATAAGTAAATATTTCCCGAAACTGATTGAGCAACAGATATTTTAAGGTCTAGTGTTTTAGATTTCTTATTAAATTAGTGGAGAAAGAATTTTGATGGACAATCTTTAAATTTCACCTTTGATATATATTATATATATTATCTCTCTTTGACCGGATATAGAGATTTTTCGGATATGAAGTATATATACATCTTTTTAGTATTATTGATACGAATATTTCTATTTAAATACTATTATTTTATACTTATAATAGTTTAATAAAATTTAATAATTCTGAATTATATATACTGAAAAAGGTATACTTTATCTAATATTATAATTCTTCTAAATATATGATTCTGCCTCGGATGATGGGTTATAATTATTATTTACTATATGTATAATCAGAATCTTATATATGGGCTATAATATAAATGCGTCGCGTCAAATTTCTTATGCCTATATTTATATATTTACTCAGAAACTATAATATAATATTATAATAATATATCAAATACATATAGTGTATTATAATATGCACTATAATATTATTTATATATATAATTAATATATATATATATATTATATATTATATATATATATATATATATATATATATATATATATAAATATATATTATATATAATTAATATATATATATTATAAATAATTATATATATATATTATAATGAATATATATATATATATTAGGGATATAGATACGAAACCAGAAAAGAGGCCGATACCGAATTACTCTATTTTTTTAAGGTGCCTAGATACCGATACCGATTACCTCGATACTTTAATTGAATATAATAAATACACAGTTAATAAGATTTAAGTAAAACATTTAGTTGCAACTGGCTTATTGGCAATCAGATTAGCATTTTCCCTGTTTAACAATTACTAAATACTTAGAGTCATTTATCATTTCATATTTGGATTGTGCCCAAAGTATATTTTATTTTATAAATTAAAAATAGTACCTTTTAAGGAATAATAATTGCAAATATTATATTAATAACTTTTTTATGTTTGTGATTTTATTTTAAAATAAATATTCCATTTACATTTTCAAGTAAGTATTAACAAAGTTAGCTACTAGCTTTTTATGTTTTACATGATTATAATTTTACGAGTATTCTCTATTAACTAGCTATACATACTAAAGATAAAAATACATGAAAGAAGAGACCTCAATTAATCAGCCGAAAAGTTAAAATTAAAAAAACGCTAATTACTCAAACATGACATTAATAAAAACTTCTTTAAGATAGATATCATTCAATACTCAAATTCCAAAAACCTCTTACCAAATTTGTTTGCAAAAACATATAAGCTTTCACTAGTATTTCTGGCGAGAGACTGTTCCTTTTTGGGGTGTTTTACATTCCTACCTACACTATAATACGCTCTCTCTCGACTGATGAAGGAGGCTGATAATTATTTGCCTGCATATCAAAGTTTAATAATGGAAACCTTGGCCCCATTTTCATGCACCGCATTGAAAGGGATTCTCTTCTGCAGGGCAGGATTCTCAATGTTTAGAGCCTTCATCTTCCTCTTTCACAGACTGCAATGATTATCTTTGCTCCTTTGGGATGACTGTCTATTCAGTTTTTTTACGATGAGGTTTCCTTAGGTGTGATTTACCTATTGAAAAGGTTAAATGAAGATGTCAAATTGCAACTTTCGGCTATGAACTTTATCAAGATTCATAACATACTCCTCACAATCCTCATTCTTTAGTAGTTTATTTGCTGAAAAGCCCACCATAGTCACTATCAGTTGTCTGTTTCTGCTATGCCAGGTGTATGCAAGATAAGGCGGCTTATCCATTCTTCTGTCTTCAATTTTTATTTTTTTTTATTTTTTTTTTTTGTCAAGTGAGCAAGCTCCTCGGTTATGTATTATTTTAATTGCATTCGTAGAGATAAAGCTGTATGCGACAAGGGTCGGGGAGGCTGCAGCGGTCTTCTTATGTCGAGAGAGAGATTGTCAGCTCTTAAGGCCTATAGGAGGACATTCCTCCATGTAGAACCCCATATCGTCCCTACATATTAATTTTTTTACTAGGTATCGTCACGCATCCGACCACGCTCTACGGGCAGAACCCCCTTCATTCAAGGATAACAGATGTAGGATGATGAACTGACCTTACAAACCATCCCATTCTAGAGGGCGAACAAATTAACGGCAGGTTATGAGGCGAGCGAGCCATGGTCTTACAGTAGAGGGAAATCTCCAAGAATTTGTAAGATTAAGCGCAACCATATTGATGGTAGAGACCTATCCAAATCTTAAAGCAACGGTGGGGGCAGGCAACGAAAGACAGTAACAGCTGAGCGCAACCATCTGAGAAGGGTATAACACCACTGACATCAAAACACCTAACATCAACACAAAACACATGTCGTGCACGGACACAGCACCCCTTGTCGGGACCATTACTGAGGGCGTCCAACAGTTAAATAAGGTGGTTGTATAGTGGATGTTGTCATGTAAATACCTAATAAAAAAAGGTATATAAAGACTACCGCATTCGCGCGCGCACCCGCTTAGATTACTCAGGAGTCGTCCTCAAGTGATACTAGAATGGAGTACGGCCCTGTCAAATGAGGACGTAGACCTCTTAGGTCATGTTCTTTTTGGGCGCTTTGAGACGGTGTCGAGCCGGCGTAATCCCAAACTAGGCCGCGATTGAAAACCAGAGCCCCCGTCCCCACATATATGAGTAGACAGTACTCCATACATAGAGCGAGGATGAGGACCCTTAGTATAGGTCGGAGGGCCAGTAACTGCATAAGACGTTGCAAAAAAAAGTCTCGCACTCTAAACAGAACTTCCCAGTAATTCTTATCGAGGCCAGCTGGGCCTTGGCTCAGCCAAACCACTCTGATTGAGGGTCTCTTCTCAAAACATTTTTTTCTGCTTGGTATGATGTCTGGAAAGGCCCAAGGACATGTCTATATCAAGATGAGTCGAACAGGAGAAAGACGCACGATGAGAAACTGCTTCTGAGACCAGAGATAGAAAAGTTTAAGTGTGCACTTAGTACGACTTGAGAGAGAGATTGTGTGAGGAAGTGTTGGGTTTTTAAGATTATGGTAAATTTTCACTTGAAGCTTTGAGCGAGCCACACTTGAAATTCTAGTCCGAGATCAGCTGGAGTGAAATAGCAATGGGAAGATTTAAGACTTGCTGGAGCGGACAATTCTAGTATTCGTTTCAAAAAGAGGAGCAGAATTTGATATGAGTTAGAAGAAATGGAGGTTCAAGTCATCGGAACATATGAGTGGATAGAGTTTTTTTAGATGTGCAGGTGAGAAGATCTTTGATGAAAAGCAGGAATAAAATAGTTAGGAGATAAAACAGACCCTGAGGAACACCACTATTGACAAAAAAAGAAGAAGTCACCCAATCAACAACAGCCAAACATTGAGCGATTTGAATAGAAAGCTAGAACATAAGTAAGCAACTAGAGAGAAGGCAGGCAAACTCCCACCGAAGGAGGGAGACATGGGTGAGAGAAAGCCCAGACTTCTCACCAGACAACGGCCACCTCATAACAGTCAGTGACGTTGTGCACAATCCTTCTCGGCTCACTGTAATGCGTAATGGATATTGTCAAGCGTCTACCCACAGCAAGTTTATCCCGATAGTTTCCTAAGGGCGGTAAAACATAAATCTGTTTAATAGGAAAGTATATCGCCTCAGTAGATCTCGAGCACTGAAAACCGTACTTGTAATCAGAAAGAAGGGAATAGTATTCTTCCAGATGATCTAGAAGTGAGAGTTGAGAAGGGTTTTTTACTAGATCTTTAGGAAATAATATACAAAGGTGATGAAGCTATAGGGCGCTTGCTATAATGAATCAGTAGCAAGCATCATTTTTTCGGATAGCGTTGGGACATCTGCGGTCTTCCAACACTGAGGAAAGTGCTAGTATTGAGCATAGAGAATATAGTTGAAATATAGTTGAATGAGGGGTTGGGTCAGCACGGAAGCACACTCCCTTCAAAATTCGGAGAGGATAATGCATCCGGCACCCGCCTTCTAACGTTTATAGATTCAGTTAAGCTCATGCACCCGATCCATAAATTGAAATACAGGTAAAAGCATGGTAACAATCCTGAGGGAGAAGAAGGAGGAAGAGGAATACAGAATCGTCCAGGGTTGATTAAGAGGAAAATAGGAGGAGGCCATAAAGATTAGAATGATTGGCCTTTTTCAGTTGGTAAGTATTGTACAACAGAACTCATCAGAGCGAATTAAAGAGGAGGAATTAAGTAGATGATTATACAATGAAGTTGTTAGAGATGTTTTTTCAAAGAGGGCCAGAGAGTATTTGTTCAGTAGGTGATAACCAAGAGTAGTCAGCGCATTTCTCGTTTAAGGAAAGTTCCACTTTGCTCGTCGAAGAGAATCCCTTGCAACGATTTCTAGCTGAATGAAAATTGGGTGAAGAGCGGATATTGGAGAACTCGAAATATTTTCCACACTTAACCCGATAAGGCATTGTCTCTAGCTAGAATGGCCAAGGGAACAAGCACGATATTCAAACATGTGATTTGAGGGAGGAAAAAGATTTAGTATCCGCAAGAAGGATAAATGAAACCTGCTCACCCATTTAACAATTACAGTTCCCAACCTTTCTCGGCAGAATCTGAAGCGTTCATTAAGAGTCTCAATATAAGCTCATAATTTCACTTCAATTTAGATTAGCTTGATAGAAGCAACGCAATTATTATAAGACACCATAATCGTGCCGCATCTCAATCGCAAGAAAAACCGGGATGAGGTTAGTGAGAGGCAGGATGGTCGGATGTTGAAGAGAGGAAAAGTATTTAATGATTAAGATGATATTTATAGGTATATAAGTGTCATATTTTAACGGATACGTAGCGAAGGGTGAGATAGTATCTGGTGGTGTGTGTGAAGGGACTCCGCTGGTAAACAATGGTCAAGCTGTTGTTCAAGATCGGTGGGACGATCCGGAATTGTGTGTAGGTTATTAATCATTGCCCCAGACTGTTGGGTAATAATACTTGAATGCATTCAAGGTTCCTCCAACCAACAGTACGAAGTTAACCAACAATTCAGTATTTTGTGTTCATTGAAATCCCCAAATAGAGGATACACTCAGTATTTAAAAACTGACTGATTTATAACAGTCTGTGAGATTTAAAAAGATATTCAAAAAAAGGGCATGAAAATCGTCTGTTTTAGGAGTTAATACAAGTAGCAGAAGCATAAAGGAATATTGTAGTAGAGGTTAAAAGAAAGATTGTTTAAGCCACAGAACATTCGAAGTTTTTAGAGATTCGAGATTCTCGAGGCGTGTTGTATTATAGGATTGTTTATATTTACATAGGCATATACTCCACTCCACCTATCAAACGGAAATTATAAAATAAGTTATGTTGGATATACTTTAAAACGAGTTGTTAAAGGATAGAATTCTTTAGCCATCTGACGGGTCTCAGACAAGAGCATTAAAATTAGGTAGAGTTAGATGATAGTAGTATTCCATCGGGATGCAGAGGTTAGAGTGCAAGCCATTGATGGTTGGTGATCAAAAAGAAAGCACGCTACTGTGCTATTAAATTCTGCTATCATTTAACACGCACACGCACACGCACACTCACACGCACACTCACACGCACACGCACCGCACACGCACAACGCTTAAGAACTATATATTACACGCACACGCACACGCAGCCACAGCCATTACAAATTTTTCAAAGATAAAATAAAATAAAAAAAAAAACCCGCAGGAAACAAATAGACCAAAAACCAAGGATGAAATGAGGAAATATCGCTACGCTATAAAACCTAAATTTTAAAACATATAAAAACTTTATTAATATATATATTCATAATATTAATATGGAATATCCATAAAGTTAAAAACACTCACGCACTCACACGCTCTCACGAAAGTTGCGTACAAAAAAAAAAATATAATACTATTAGTAATCAACTAAAAAGTGTAGATAAAATCTGTTTAAATCTATAATAATGGTGTCCATTAATAGGTAAATTTTACGTCTAAAGACCAAGTTGTAGAGCAAACGCTAAAAATCTAGTTAAAAAGGAAATCGAGGAAAAATAAAAACTTAACTTCGGTTACTTAGCTATCTATATCGGAAACTACGATTTATTATTGAAATCTAAAAGTTTCTTCATAATATTTCACCCAAAAAGTAAGAAGTTCGGCTAAGTATCGGCCATTTTAACCGATACCGATACGATACCGATACCATCAAAAATGGCGATACTACCGATACCGATACCGATACCGATACTATCGGTACATCCCCTAATATATATTTATATATATAAAATAATATATTTATATATATATATAATATATTATATATATATATAATATATATATATATATATATTATATATATATATATAGAGATATATATACATACTATATTTATAATATACAATATTCATATTAAATATTTTTCCAAAATTTATTTCTTTAGTTTAATATTTACGGTATAATTTCTGTATGAGTTTTTTAAAAAGGAGTCGGGCGTATAATCAATTTCATTGTGGGAATAAAATGTTAAGTTCTGGCTTGAATATTTAATTTTATTTTGGTGGATGGAGTGGTGAGGATATACCAGAATTTTCGGATGGGTGTACTAGGGGGAAAATGGTCGGACACGCCGATTTTCATTGAAATTTCCGCAAGGTGTGGACACATAAGCGTCTGTCAGGCAGAACTCTCTGGGTGGCGGAGAACCGCCGCCGTATTGCTTTCGACACAGGCATTTTCGGACTAGATTTTCAATTGAACATCGTTTTCCTCATAACGTTGATTCATACCCTCAGATAAGGAGAGAACACGTTTAATTAAATTTCGATTACTTCTCCATTAAGAAGCTAGCGACCCATCGGCAATTTAACTCGAATTAATTTTTGTGATTGACTCCAAATCAAATTCTATGTTTTTTATTATAAGGATATAATACTTAAACTACGATATAATTTTGTAGTCTAGTGAGTAGTAACTAGATATATTAATTTAAAATTATTATATTAAATTTAGCATTAATTCGTTATTATATTTTTTTTATTCTTTTTTTAATTAGATAATATTTTTGAATATATTGTTAATAGGTTTATTTCTAATTTATTTAATTATATTCTAACTTTATATTTACATCATATATATTTACCTAGGTTAGTATATATATTTATTTAGTTTTTGATTCGAAACTACTTATTAATAATATTAGATATATTTATTGAATTATATATTAATAGCTATTTAGCTTATATTTTAAAAATAAAATTCATTATAAATATTATAGTTATATTTACAACTCTGATAATTACAATATATATATATAAATATTACTATATTATATTATAATATCTAATTTATATACATCTATCTCGTGTATACTATCATACTAATTAAACAATAGATGCTATATACTAGATCATATATAATATACTTATTTATATTTATCTACTTAATCATGAATATATTAATTATTTACATAATCAATCATAAATATCATATTTTCCGTGAAAAATTTTTACTTTAATTTGGATACGATAATTTATTGAGGTATTAACAGATAACTTTTGATTCTTGATGTCCTAACGAACTCCATATATTGGATAAGAGTTTACTCAGAGGATACGATAGGGATAAAAATAGATCTTTTAAGTATTTTATATATATATATATATAATTATATACCCTAACATGATATAATATAATCTGAACTAAGAATAATATATGATGATTAATATTTGAATAAAATACATTCAATTGATATAGGCAGTATTATATAAAAGTATAAAAATGCAGATCCTCTTCATAATTTCTTTATTAGCTAAGTAGATAACTGATTGTTTAATACTCTCAGCTATTCCAACTAAAATCAATACTTCTATCTATTACATATATGGATATTATATTATGAAATATTCATGGAAGCTCGTTTAGCAATTGTAATGTTAACTGTCACACGGCATACAGTCTGGTTATGTTGGACAATGTATATATATATTATATGGATTTTCAATTTATTATTACATATATATATATTCATATGTTATTTAATTAGCTTTTTGATATACACACTGCGATTGAATATCGCTGTTAATATATATCATAGAAATATATCTTAATATATTAAATAAAATAATTATAATTTTATATACTACGATAATTATATATATTATATATGTTATATATTAATAACTATATCTATATACTATTAATAATATTATAATTAATATATAAATTAAACATTAAATTATATTCTTAAGGACCATATAGATATTACTCGTAGGCTACAATATAATATGTAGAAATAATATTGACTTATATAAGACCCGTGATGTAATTTTCTCACGATTTGATTTTTCCACTTGGTGTGAAGTGTGATCCATGACTGGATAATTAATTTCCAAATATTATTCAGGTCGGTAATGGGGGATGCTTGTTATTCAATTGGTTTAAGTATTAAATTTATAAATTTAATTATTATAAACTATTATAAATTATAGCCAAATTGTAAAAAAGGTTTTATATGTCTTATCACCAAGCCATCATTATGTACGGGAATGGTTGTGCGTAAGCACACTCGACCGTCAATGAGTTTGTTAAACGCATTTTCCTTTGCTTTTTTTACAGATATTTTATGAAAATAATAGTGATATATCATCAATAATATTATTTATATATTATATTTGTACAATCTTAAATACTACCTATTATTTGGGTAAAACAGGATTATATAAGTTATTTTCATATAGTGTAATCTCATGGGTATAACTAGCTATAATTTATTAGATAACGGACATTTTCTATACATTTTTCTATTACATAACAGGTGATAAATGTGAGAATATGGCAAGGTATTTCTCAATTTGAGTTGTCATATTTTTAGAAAACTAAAAATTATATCATATTAATATAATCTTCCTATATATCAACATCATAATGAATCTGAAATTTCATATATACGGTGCTTATTTACACTTGGAATAAAGAAAACTTTTCTAATTCAGAGGAATAAATTCGTGCTTAACTTTTTATAAGTTAATTATGCAAAATTGGATACGATATAATTAAAGTGATATAATGGTGAGATCACTGATAGGGTGAGATTTAATGAATTTTAATCAATATCTCAAATTTTAACATACATCTTAAACGTGGGAATTAGTACATTATAATTATGTGAGATCAAATATATTTTAGAGATGAGTTGATGAATAAAGAAATAACTAACCACGATTAAATTCTTATCATAAATATTATTTAAAAAATGTATAGCACAATGATTATATCATATGAAAATTTATAACTAGCTTTCGTTTAAGTTTGCTTAAACATTTTTTCAAGTTAAAGATTAGGAGAGAGACTGTTAAGGTTTTGAGGTAAGAGAAGTGAAATAATTTAAGGATTTAGTTGGTTGGTGTATTTGTTTTTTAAGGGGGTGACGTCCATTACTGGGATTGATTTGGATTAGGAAATATCTTAAATATATAATGCATTATTGATAAATTTATCCAATGAATTGTGATACTCAGACAAATTTATAGATATTGTTGTAGGTGAATATAGTTCGGTGTTGATATTTATTTTATAATTATTTGGCTATATATCTCTTCATTTAATACTGTGTGAAGTAGATATATATTGAGACAATAGGTGCTGGTTTTTTATTGATGAGGAAGTAATAATATATATGTAATATTGTACTCGAGTCATGATTGTGACTATTGGGATCTGTGGTGGGTCGAGGGCCGAATTAATACTGTCTTCGGCTTAAATCACTCTTTATGTTGTTGGGTATCGATTATATAAAATCATTGTGGTGGCCAATGAGTGGTATATGGTGATATGAGGTTCAAATTTATGCAGGGGATTTCCTATATATGCAGACTTATGATATATGGGCTCTCGCTCTCGAGAGCGAAGCACAATGGAGCGGGAGAACAGTGGGTCTATTAGGGAAACGATTGTATTTGCTCTCTCAGGTTAAAATGAGTTATTTTGGAGGTGTGAAATGTTAAGAGTATAGTGGATTGAGGAAAATATGTGATTTACTGTCTATTGTAGTTGTATTTGTGGGGAGGCTAAGGTGGTAAAATAGCAGGAAGAGCTTTTATTAAATATTCAATGTTGATTGGTATTGGTGGGTATGTAGTATTTTTTCGATTGCGCTATTATGTGTTCAAGGACATGTACTTTACTAACAATTGTGGGCCGGTGAGGTAATTTAATTTTGTGATGTTGAGAAAAGATTTTGTTCGGAGGCGGCGTTGTTGGGTGTGTGAGGGGAGTTCCGATCGTAAGTGCCTAATATAGAGGGCGTTGCGGTGCTTTGGTTTCCTTTGAGTTGGATATGAGTGTGTATGGCTAGATGATAAAGGGTGGTAGCGAGCTCAGAGTGAGCCCGAAGGTCTTGCGGGCGGTAGCGGCGTATGTTATGCTGAGTTTGCTTGTGCAGGTTAGTAATGATCAAGGAATGGGAGTGTGTCGTTGTTGTTTCGAAAGTTCATAGGTTAAAAGTGATGGGAGGCGCTATGCGGTACAGGGGTTTAATGTATGATTAGTAGGTGTGAATTATTGTTGTTTAGGAGTATGGCTGCGAAAAACGCATCAACAGTTAACGCAGCCATGGTGAGTAGGTTGTGGGTGTGATAATCATCCATGTGTTAGGGTAAGATATAAATTATGTTCTAGGAGGTTTCATTGTTAATATTGGCAAGGAATCGGGGAGAGGGGTGATCCATGGATAGTCCAGATGTTTGTTTAACTTGGTAGATTTTATTTGAAGCTTAAAAGTAATTTGTGGTGAGGGTGAGTATTATTAGTTTTTTGATTATGGGAAGGGGTAAGGGACTCCCTACTCGCTCTCACCTCTGCTCTGCGCTCTCATGTATTCTTCAAGTAATTGTAAGGTATCGTCTACGGGGACTGAGGTTGAAAAGTTGAACTTTTACATTCAAAGCTTAAAATTGATGGGTGGTAGGGATTAAGTTGTGGGTTTTTTGTATAAAATCAGAGGTGTTTTTTTATATGAGCGGGAGAAATTTTGCCAAGTAGGGTTTTTAATATATTGGATAGCCATGTTGATAGTTTTGTTGTGTTGCAATTTTGTATTGGAAAATATGGGGCGTAGAGGGTGGTTTGGTTTTTGGAGTTTGGGGGTACCATAGAATTTTGAGATACGGTCATATGGGCTTTGTTTTTTTCGTGGATATCATGGGAAAGTCTTTTTGTGAGACTCACAAAGAGACTTCTTTCCCCTGATATCCGACTTCGAAAATATACACAAAGCTCTCAATGTTTTATGACGACGGTATCTCTAAGAAAAATGTGATGGTATCCCCAACTCCACAAACCCAAACCACCCTCTACGGCTTCCATAATTTCGCGAGGATGGACAAATTGCAACTACATTCACAACTATCATACATAAGGGGCGGGATTATCCAAATATATTAAAAACCCTACTTGGCAAAATTTCTCCCGCTCATATAAAAAACACCTCTGATTTTTTATACAAAAAAACCACCCAAATTACCCTACCACCCATCAAATATTATTTAAGCATGATGTCACTGTTCAAATCACTTTTTACCTCCCCAGTCCCGGACGGTGCACCAATACTCTAATACATTACTGAGAATCATTAACCAACTCAATGTAACATGAGTGAGTTCTCCTTACTGCCTTGGTCCCTCATATTAAATCTCAAAATATACTAAATCATTCAAGTCGCTCTACGCTCAACTCCACGGAGTCCAATACTGTTTACTCTTCAATGATGCAAAATTAGCGTGTGTGCTAAACAAACTGATTTGGACTATCCATTTGGATCAGTTCCCCTCCCCAATCCTTGCAATATATTAACATGGAGATAAACCCGTTGTCAGTGGGGTGTGGTAGGAACGGCCTAGGAGTGTCTATCTTATCCCGTACCCATCTCACGCACAACATCACGATGGCTGTCGTATAGTGCCTGTGCAGTTTGACGGGTTGCTATTCGGCATATTACTCGTGTCAAACAGTCACTACTCAATATCAAGCAAACCATATCTCATAGCACTCTCATCAACACTACAATCCTCATCCCTCCAGCTCCTTCCTCGCCAGTTAACTGGGTGTCGACCAAACGATCACCACTCCAATTCCTATGCGATCAGCCCATGTCACGTGGGTGAAAGGCTGAGCACGAATCCAGCGGACTCACCAATAATGCTCACGTGCGTCGTCTAGTCTCAAAACCTTCCTCCAACCTGGGCCTGGCAGCTTACACCCACTCTGGCTCATTCCACTGCATCTACCAAACTCAATAAAAAGATACCCTCACCCCCACTTGTGGATTCGTGCACTACGACCACTCTCCTGCTCCGCCCCAATCATCTCGCCTCCGAAACCAAATTCCTTTTCTCAACATTTCACAACTCGAGTAAAGTTCAAAATTACGCCCCCCCCCCCATTTTATTAATAAAATATTGCCTACCATATAGCCAAAAAAAAAATTCTACAACCCCACTAATACAAAACATGATAATACCCTCTTCCTTCCCTTATACCCTCCCAAATAACTACAGCAACATTAAACAATTACTATTCTACCGACAGTAATATGCAAGTGTGTGCAAACCCAAGGTCAATTAACTCAATTTACCTTACAACTCGTATGAACAACCCAAGCTACCACTAACCCTAAAGAAAACCCACCTGACTGTAATATACTAAACTGCATATATAAAATCCCTGTCATAAAATTGACCCCATCCATAACATATGCGTAATACAATATGATTTATTATTAGATCGAACCCAACTTAACAATAAAGGATTTTGATTTAACCAATAAGACCGTAATAATTATAACTATGCCACTCACCCACCACACAGAATACCGCAAATATTCAATCCGATATAACATCTCGTAAATACAAAAACACTGTCCATATTAAGAAAACCGCACAAAGACATCTCAGAAAAGATATAGATAAGATAGAAATCTATTTATGCGTAATAACATGTATCGAACCACGACAACTACAACAACAAAAAGCGCGAGATAGTCCTCTGGATTATGTTGACAAATGACTAAAATTATTTGTATCCTCCTCATATATCGCAGCCCTTTATAAACAGCAACAATTACCCAACCAGACTGAAATCCTAAAAATTTTCTTTCATATCTCATATACTCCTCAAAAATCACAGTCTCTGCTCCTTAATCTCTGTTACATTAAGAAAACAAAAGGTTTAATAGCAAACTTAATACGTGAAGCTAGTTATATATATGTGCATATATATAAAATGTTAGATTTCTTCTAATTACAATCCTTTTTGTCCGTCATATTAAATATAAATATTAATATGTACCTATTCACCACTATGAAAATCCAGTTTAATGAAATTTTTAATTCATTAAGTCTTAACATTAACCCCTCTCCTCTATCTGTTTTTTTAATTAATTACATTCACTATCAAAGTTTTTATTGTGAATATGCACCGTAAAGATGCTTGTTCGTGATATTATTCAATACTTACTATTACTCTGAATTGGTATTTAAAATTTATTACCGCAAGTCCAAATATATACGGAATTTAGATAATAAAAAATTAAAATATATATGATAATATATATTATTTATAATATAATTAATAGATAAGAGTAAATAATAATTTTATAATAATGTTATATATATAATAGTATATAATATATAATATGAAATATGTGATATCAAGTAGATGAAGAAATATCAGAGGTTACATAATATATATATATTCGTAGTATTCAATATATATGTATAATATATAATATAGTATGATAATATGAATATATGAATTTAACGTCCCGTAAATTTCATTTTAACTAATTTAACTACTCATCTAAAATTATATATATACTAAATAATATAATACAATATATAAATAATTCATAACGTATATAACTAATACGGAACAACGGTACAAAACTAATCATTAATATCTGCATTCATGCTTACTCAAATTACTATGCCTGATGCAACTGTAGTAATCAACGTATGCTTACTATTATATATATATATAATGAAAAAAAAAAAAATCAATGCTAATAAATAAAATAACAAATTATAATAATATAAATATATATTATATATAATATAATAAGTGTAATAATATATAATAATTATATAAATGAATTAAAATGATAATATATATAAATATAATAATTATATAATAAATATATAATATAACTAAATATATATAATTTGAATTTCACGTATCGTCGAATGATGGATCTCAGATGGAAAACTGAGGAATGAATTTGTGATGACGAAATACAGAAAAGGGAACCAGAAGAGAGAGAGAGAGATGAAAGAAAGAAGGGATAATCAGAGGCGATTTATTGAAGAGATTAAGTCATCTGGGAATCTACTGAAGATTTTTATTGGAATAATATTTTTTAACGAAGAGAGAGAGAAAGTAAAAGCCATTTCAATGTAGTGTAGCTAAGAAATTATCATGAAGAAAAAGAAAATATAAACGATGTAATATATATAATAATGTAAAAAAATTTCTAAACATTTAAATTTATATTCATTTCATATATATTCCTTTAGGATAGAGCAGCAAAATATATTTCAAATCATTTCTTCTTGCAATTATTTTGGGATAAATATAAAATACAAGTGATATATTAAGTACAAATAAAAATATATATAAGAAGAAAATATTTAAACATAAATTGCAGAAGGTGGTAGCTGGCGTTTTCTTATGGAAGCGAATGCAAGGTAGCTTAATAGTAAGTAAAATATTTCCTAATTTCATTAAATCACATGCCTCAAGTAAAAGACGAAAGGTCTGGAAAACCCCAGAAAAAAACTGAAATAATATTAACATATAAAAATAATACCTGCATCTAATAAAAAAGAAGCTATCATATTTATCTTTCCCGCGAGATCCAAGGTAGTGATCATAATCGTGGTCTTGCTTCTTCACTTAATCAAGGGTACACCCTTCCCACCCAATTTTGGACATAATTAATTGAGTTAATGATATAATTTATTGATTTAATGATTTACTTGCACGAAAAATCATTCACATTACAGCATAACACTTTACCTAGTTTTCTTTTGTAAGTATTAAAAATTTATTTTCTTTTAAGCTGAGACTTTAATATTTTTATATCCGATTTCTTTTCAACACCAGGCTGTAATATTATGAAAACTTAAAAAAAACAACCAAATTTAGCATAAAAGCATTAGCTTGCATGTAGAATTAGTGATAGGAGTTGATTATAATTAGTAATGATAGTTGATCAGTTATTAAATAATAGTAGTGGATATTTATATATTTGTAATATAATATATATATTGTTATGTATGTGTATATGTATTTAGGTTTATGTATATGTATTATATTTATGTTAATGCTATATATATATATATAATATAATATATATATATAATATAAATATATATATATATATATACTATATATATATATATATATATATATATATATGATATTATATATATATATATATATATATATTGATATGTAATATATATATTATTTATAAATATTGTTATTAATTTTTATATAAAAAGCGCCCGAAGCTCGTATATATATCGGCCCAACAAAGCAGTGAGGTCACCAGTTGCGGCACCTGAGTTCGGTGTAGCGAGATGTGAAGCTATTCTCTTCCTTGGGCTTTGGCTCCGTCGTACTGCGCGACGTTTTATTAGTGAGTTAGCCACGTACCTCCTTGATATAGGGCTCTGCCGGAGTGATGGTGCTTTATATCTCGTAAAAAAAAATATAAAATTATATATATATTATATATATAATATATAAAAAATAATATATATAATATAACTATTAGTAACGTAGGTTTGATTTTTATTTTATATAATGGTTATATATATATATAACACAAGTTATATATACCTATATATTATATATTATATACTATATATATATATATTATATTATTATAGTATATAGTATAGTATATATATATATTATATATATATATATATTATATATATATTATAACTATACTATATATATATTCTAAAAAAAGAGGGATGTCCCACTCATGACGGTCGAGTGTGCTTACGCACAACCATTCCCGTACATAATGATGGACACCTCCATTAGTTAAATTTTTATACTATTCAAAGTTATACAATTTAAATAAATTAATTTAAATTTTAGATTTTACCCCAATTAAATAACAACATCCCCCATTCAGATTGGGGAATATCTTAGTCTTTTGAAAAATACATCCATGATTGAGGGCACCATAGGGGAAAATCAAATGGTATTATATATATATATTATATAATATATATATATTATATTAATATTAGGTAATAATATATATATATATATATGAATTTTATATATATAATATATAAAAGATTAAAAGTTTATAAATAGTTACAATATATTTTAGAATATATTGTATAATGTATTTATGAAGAATATTTTATATATATAAATATATATTAATATTAATATATATATATATATATTATAAATATATATATAGTAATATATATATATATTAGTATTATATATAATATAATAATATATATATATATTATATATTAATATAGTAATATATATTATAAATATATATTATATATATATATATAAATATTATATATAATATAATATATTATATATATATATATATATATTATATATATATATATATATATATATATATATATTATATGATATACAAGTGTAAGTATATATATATAATTATATATTATCTATATAATAAATATATATGCATTTATAATGGATATGATATGTATATAATATAATACTCATAATGATATAAAAATATAATATATCAATCAAAATAGATATATAATATATATATATATATATATATTATATTAATATTATATACAATATTAGAAAGTATTTGTCAATACAACGCTAACAATCTATTTGTATTTTTGTGGAATGGTCCTAAGTGCGGTTATTTAAACCCTACCCCTTGAGATGGTAACTTCCAGAGTGTTACTCCTCTTGACCAACGATTATTGCATTATAAAATAAGGTAAACCATTACATTTTATTCTTCATGTAACGACTGTAGCTTCCCAAGAGGATGAGGCGATGTTCCTTGGACACCTTAACCTCCGAGGGGCCGTCTCCACCTCTCAGCTTAAACACTACGGGTCAGGGGCGAACTGTGCAGAATATATAGGTATTTTTAATTCGGACATTATTAAGTTTATATCAAATATATTTATTGTTGCTAATAAACGTCAACATATTATCTGTACAGAATATAATGTCACTAAGTGGATATGAACCCTTACCCTTGAGATTATACTCCAAAAGTGTTACCTCTATTGAGATGGTACTCCACAAATATCTGCACAAATATCTTTGAATACCTAATAATGTCGATTTAAAAATGACCCAGTTGTTGCCCCTGACCCGAGTGTTGGCGGATAGGCCCGTCGGAGGTTAGTGTCCAAGACACGCCTCAACTCCTCTTGGGAAGCTAAGCGTTCAGATGGTTAAAATTAATGAGATTTCCTTTTAATTACTAATCGTTATGTACTGGTCTCTAAGAGGGTAACATACTCTTTTATTTACCATTTTACAAGGAAGGTATAGGGCTTTCAAACCCATTAGGCCAGTTACAAAATGAGAGTATGATCAATACATTGTATGTGGTGTGGTGATTCTGCGTAGTCAGAAGTATTTCTTTGGTGTGAGGTATGATGGTGGCGCTCAGTGAATAGATGTGATGTGTTGAATGCGCGCATGTGTGTTGCCCCTGGGTGTCCCATATGGTATAATGCTAGGGCGTTGATAGAGTGTAGTGGTTCTATATATATATTATACGTATATAAATATATATGAGTAGTAGTATTAGTACTATGGTAATATAATGGTACCATAAATTATCAGCCTACTCATATACGCGTATATATGATAGCTTTATATACTATATATATATTATATATTATATTATATATTTAACCGTCGGATGGTTTAGGTGTCCAAGACACGCCTCACTCCTCGTGGGAAGCTAAGCTTTTCAGAGGTAAAATGATGGGTTTTTCTTTTAGCTAATCGTTGGTCAAGAGGTTACACTCTTTGGAGTAGCCATCTTAGGGAATGGTGATGTCAACACACTGTTAATGGTACCTCATATACAATAAATAAAAATATACTTAGATAAATATATATATATATATATATATTAATATTATAATATATATATATATATATATATATATATAAATATATATACTATATATATAGATAATATATATATCTAATTAGATTATATATATATATAATATATAATATATATATTAATAATATATAGTATATACTATTATATATTATATATATATAATATAATATATTAATAATATATATATATATAATATATATTTATATATATATATAATATATAATAATATATATATGTAATATATATATATAATATAATTAAGTTAATATATTATTATTTATATAGTTATTAGTAATTATATATATTATATAATATAATATATATATTATATTATATATATATATTATATAAATATATTAATATATATATATATATAATATTATATATATATTATAATAATTATATATATATATTTATATACAATATTATATATATATATAATAATATATATATATATAATATATATATATAAATATATATAATAATAATAATATATTCTATAATATAATTAATATATATATATATATATATATATATATACATATAATATATAAGTATAATATAATATATTAATATATTAATATATATATATATATATATATAGAATTAATATATATATTAATTTATATAGATATATAATAATAAAGTAATATATATATATTATTAATATATATATATATAAGTATAGATATATATATATATAATTTATATAGTATGATGATATATATATATAATTATAATATTAATATAGATAATATATATATAATATATATATAATATATATTGATATTACATGGGCAAATGAAATAAAGGTGGCTAGAGCCGTAACGGGAACAAGAAGGAGAGGATGAATTACCTTATTACCCGCTAGGGAGGGGTGGAGGAACCCCCTGGACAACAAATACCTAAAGAGCTGGGGTTTTTCGTAGATGAGAGCCCTGCCCCAGAGGGGGTAAATAGTCCTACCCTGTCGTTCCCCGAAAGGCCAAGAGACCCCGACTGCTGCCCTCTGCCGTTTACCCTTGGAGTATTCTTTAGTTAAAAAAAAATTTTAAAAATGAATAATCTATTGGACCGACATCTTTGTTCTTAAAAATTACTATATTCATAAATCGATTATATTAATAAAAATATTTCATATTGTCAAATTTTATGCCTTACCTTAATAATAACACCCAAAAAAAAATCATATTGTCAGCCAGCGTATTTAGTGGTCGACACGATTCTTTGGTCGACAACGTTTTAGTCGACTATTTACCTGTCATCAATTTTACCTTTCGACAATGATGCCGTATCTTTTTCACTCTTAATAAAGTAAAAGAAATTGAAGTACTCCAATAAATGTGAGAGCTCTATTGAGATCTCTACTCAT
>JABUQX010117601.1:0-37268 GCA_015478945.1 Trachelipus rathkii | reverse complement strand
GTAGATGCAGAAACTTCCGTGTGTTTAGTTCTATCTATGCTAGTTTTTTAATGCTTGAAATGTGATATATGTAAAATTCTAGATTTTGTGCTCAGTCGGATTCTCAATTCTTTATTAAGTGTCTAAGGTTCAAAGTAGCATGGAAATTATCACTCCTTTACGCTACACTATAATTCAACACCGCCTCAGTGTAAAGTTATAGTTCAATTTCATCAGATCATGGATATTGGGAGATTCCTTGGTACGTACGTTTTACTTAAATATTATAATAAAATTTTGTGTATTTTTCTACTTCTTAAAGTAGGAATTTTGTAACCCATGATCTTACTTGTCCATATGAGGTTAGCTTCATTTTAAAAAACTATTTTCATTACAACACAGAAATTAGTGGTTTTTAACGTAGTTTGCTATACTTTTAATTTTTTTTGTTAACATCTTTGAATGTTAGTTAAATTATTAGCCTATGACCATATGTGACAGATTTTATAGTATTAGAACCATATACAGTATATATATATAATATATATGTTGCAGTAGCAAAGATACAAAGATATGTTATATTGGTGTTATATATAAGGTTAGTTGTTATAGTGTATATATATGAGTTATATATATATATATATATATATATATATATATATATATATATATATAGCATATATATATATATATTATTAAGGTTATTAGTTATATATTAGTTTGCAGTAAATTTGAAAAGGAAGAACTCAGATAAAAATGAAAATGGTAGCGGTAAAAACGAAGAAGATACCAATAAGTCAACTAAGACTACACAAGAGGCAATCCCTCCTACTTCGCATATTTCGCATGATGAAGAACCCACACCCAGGCCCAGCACCTCGACGAGTCAAGATATGGGTCCAGATTTCGGAGCTAGCGTTTCAGTAGATGACAGTCACGAAAATGACATTGGTATATACGTTGGACATTCATCTATGATTTCGACTGAGAATAAGAAACAGTTACTGAAAGAGTGTTGGATCCCTCCTAAGACCTATAATTTTTTGGAAGATGCTACAAACTTAAAGAGGAAATTCAATTATGAATGGTTGGAGACATATTCACCTTGGCTGACATTTTCCAGGCACCTAAAGGGAGAATTTTCCACCAAATTAAAGGTCGGTCAGAGGAGTCCTAGGCTCTTTAATAATAAGACCTTTCACTAAATATAAAGATGTTCATGCGGTTTGTAAGGGACATACAAAACCAGAGATTGGCATAAAACTGCTGTTGAAGCTGCAAAATTGTTCCTACAGGACGTGCCGGTAGACATCCAAATTAACCAGCATTCTAAGAAAATCATAGAAGAAAATAAAAAAAATATTATCGTCAATAATTTCATGTGTGACATTTTCTGGTACGCGCGATTTACCGCTTCTGGGTAAGAATCATGATGAGGGAGTGTTGCAAGATTTGTGCTGCTTACGAATAGATGCCGGAGATCAGTCATTGAAAAACCATTTTGAAAAGGGGTAGAAAAATGCCACATACCAATCATTTCAGATTCAGAATGAGATCATTTCTCTATGTGGTACTACTATAAAGGAAAGCATCGTTAATGGTAAAGGAAGCATGTGCGCGTATAGCTTACCAGCAGATGAAACCGCTGATATTTCTGGAAAGGAACAATTATTCATAAGGTTGCGCTATTTCGACAAAGAGTCCGATGAGGTCAAAGAGGAACTTATTGGCTTTGTAGAACTGAGAGCTTTACGCAAAAACCATTGCGGAAGCCATTGACGATTTTGTCACGACCGAACAACTGAGTCCAGAGAAATGCGTGGGCTTGGGTTTCGATGGCTGTTCTACGATGTCTGGCAAAGAAGGAGGTGTTCAAGCAATATTGCGGAAAAAGTATACAAAAGCATTGTTCTTTCATTGTTCTCCACACAACAAAATCTAGTAGTAAATGATTTGAACACAATACCAGAAATCCGCAATACTGTGGGAACTATAAAGGACATTATTACGTTTTTTCGCGAGTCGGTCTTGAGAAGAAAATTAATGCCAAACATCCCAAGCCTATGCCAGACCAGATGGTCTGAACAACACAAGTGCATCAGAGTGTTTAAGGAGCACTTTGTACGAATGATGCAAGCATTAGAAATCCTTTCAATTGAAGGAAATACAGCCACAAGAAAAAGTGCTTTTCAGTTGCATTCAGCGGCATGTAAATCGTCATTCATCATGGCTATGATAATGATCGCGAAGTACTTTGCGATGTTAGAGCCAGTTGTAAATGCTCTCCAATCCAAGACCTTGGATATGGTAAAAACCTCGCAGCACATTCAACTGTGGAAATGGTTAGGAGCCATCGGAAAGATGAAGAAAAAAATCACCGATGAAGTGTTAAAAGAAGCTAATCAAATCGCCGAGCAACTGGGACTTGATCTGAATATATCACGGATTTTTTGGTAGGCAGCAGAACCGCAGCAACCATTCAGCAAGAAATCCCACGGATTTCTGGAGAAGATCCTTTATAACTCCGTATCTGGATTCTATAACCTCTTCTTTGAAATTACGGTTTTCTACTGAAAATACACCTGCTTATGCATTGACATATCTACACCCTTTCCTCATGCTACTCATACCAATCGATGAGTTAAAGGAAAAGACAGCATCATTTTATAGTTTTTACCACTTAGAAGGCATAGAAGAAGAGCTAGAACTTTGGTACAAAATTTGGAAGGACAAGAAACTGAGTTGTGAAGAACTAAAAGATCTTGTTGTCTCCCAAGTCTTAAAGGAGACTGAACCTTTCTTTCCGTCGACGAAAAAGGCTTTGATGATACTACTCACCCAGCCATGCACCACCAGTACAGTAGAACACTCTTCAGTACTCTGCGAAGGATCAAGACGGCTGTGAAGTACTATGGAAGACGACAGGTTAAACGGACTGGCTATGATGAGTGTAGACACAAAATTTGTTTGACAATTATGATTATTTTATTCAAACAGTAGCTGATAAATTTGCGTTGAACCCAAGGGAAATTACTTTTTTAATAACATTAATTTTGCAACTGCTCTATATTGTGAATTTTCCATCATTGCATATTGTATTTGATATTCTATTGTTTTAATAAAATAATTTTTTTAAATTTTAATCAATATTTAATTATCCATACAAATGTTTCTAGTTTTTATGTCTTTCTTTGGATATATATATATAGTATATAGTATATAGAGGTGGCAGAGCAGAGCAGCAGAGTGGCAGTATATATATATAAGGGCTAAGGTTATATATAAAGAGTTACATATATATATATATATATATATATATATATATATAAAAGCTCTTATTTAGCTGCCCCCCTAGCTTGTGAAGGGCGACGCCCATGAGAGGGGGATCGACATGGCACATACCACACATAGTGTTAATTAAAGGTAACTAACTTGAGTTACATCGATAAAAAGGAAAAAGGAAATAAAAATAATATTATAGTTTTATTTTAATTTTTTTCGTTTAAATATTTTTATAATTTATTTGTTTTTTTTCTGAGACTATTAAAAACTTTGCAAGTCCACTGAGACTAGCCTGATCCTGATTTACGTGTAGCCTGTGGAGTGTGTTCAGTGTCAGTGTGGGACGAAGATAATCATTGCAGAAATCTAATACCGGAACTGGACTCCTGTGAGTTGGTTTACAGTTAACATACCGAGTACCGACTAGTCTAATCATCTACTGGCGATTACGATTGTTTCGCTTAAATATGTAATTAACTAAATTAACGATTTTATAATAGCTATTACTAAAAGTAAGTATTTGGGGGTACATCACTACAGCTTTTCTTATGATAAGTCCTCTCTGGCATCCAGTTCGAACTTCTTAAATATTATTTCATTTTTATTACTAAAATTTAATAGATTTTCTTGGTAAGATCCAGATTCCAGAGTCGTCCAAGTATCAGTTGTCTACCATCCAATTTAAATTAATTTCGTTGTTGGAATCAATATTTATTTTGTACTTAAATAAGAAATCATTTTGAAGATTCCTAGCTTCATTAGTAAAGTTATTTTTGATTTTTAATACAAAAAAAAGTGATTTTTATGATTATTGTTTAATTTTCTAGTGAAACGCGATTTTCTTATTTAATTTATTCACCGTCCACAAGTCAATGTACCATCCCCCTAGTTCCCCTCAAGATTCAACATCAACCTTTCTAGCATTGTGCTTCAGTCTTCAACCTCTTGGAGTTGAAACTTGAAAGTTGAAGACCTGGAAGAGTGAAGATCCTTTTTCCATTTCTACCACTTTTCTTCTTGCACATACGTCTGCTTCATATTTGCTACCAAAAGCCTTCTCTCTCTGAGTGAGTATGCTAGAGAGTATGGTTATAGCAGTTGAGCAGGTGCTATATATACTATATGTTATATATATTATACAGGTTGGCTATGGCTGCTGGGTTGCTGGCTGGCGTTGGTTGTTACAGCAGTATATGTTATATAAGGTTATTACTAGCTGGCATATACATATATACATGCTTTATTCTAACGCCCAATAATGAAAAGGGGAGATCGGATAAATTATATATATATACAGCATATATATATATATATATATGTTGGTGCATATATATATAAGCAGGTGTTATATATATATATGTTATATATATATATATATATATATATATATATATATATATATATATATATATATATATATATATATATATAGGTTAGTATTAAAACCTGTAATACTGTAAAAATAATCTTAACAACTGCTCATTGCTTAGGAATGCAAATAAATCTGTTAACATCATTTCTGCGTTGTAAAATAAAAACATCGTACATCCCTAAAACTTTATTTATTTATTTTTTATTTTATATTAGTTTTAATTTATTTTGTACTTTTCATAACTGAAATTTGCCCCTGATTCTAAAAATGTATTCAATTTTAGTGTAGCTATCGTTGTTTTTTAACTACGTGCGTCGCCTAATCTGAGGGATAGAGTATATATAGAGCAGCATATATATATATATATATATATATGCTGGTTAAGTTGGGTTGGTTGTTAAGGTTGTTGGTTATATATATATATATATATATATATACAGCAGCACCTCGCAATAAAAAGCTCTTCCTTGGAGTTGTTATATATATATATATTGGATTATATATATCAAATTATAATCGGATTATAATATATCGAAATATCGATATATCGAATATCGATATTTTTCTGGCGATAATATCGAAGGCGATATGATATTTTTTAAAATATCGATATATCGATTTATCGATATTTTTTAGATATCGGGCATCCCTAATGAGAATATATAGAAAGAGGAGTCGAACGAACTCTCCCAAAGATGGGAATGTGACCAGAGAGAGTGAGAAAAGGAGTGTTCCTTGTAATAGCGATGGAGCCAAAAGGAGTGACGCAATAGCTTGATGTTCATAACGAAAGGAGAGAGTTGATAATTGGAAAGCTCTAGATTACACTTTTTCTATAAGAGATAGTTATGATAACAGATTATTTTGATGAAAAGATGGCGGGAGGTGTCCGGAGTTTAACGGTATAAAGAGAAGAACTGGAAGTGGAATACCATCTCTCTAACTCTCACCTTAATATTCTATGTTTGTTTGAGATCCAAATATCAATATATTCATTCTCTAGAAATCTTACCATTTTTTTTATACAACATATTCCATAACTACCGACTGATTGGAACTACTTTCTGCCTAGGCAAGAGATAACATTTTATTAAAACAGGCCTAATTTTACTTGAATCTCCAAACTTTAATGTTATATTTCACAAAATCTGTCTTCCTATTTCTGTAATGTTTGTGTTTCTGTTATCGTTCTATAGGGGACAAATTTTTCGGATTTTCTTAATTACCTTACTTCTTCTCACGAGATTATTACTTTTCATCCAAATGCAGAAATCCTCTATTTATCGAATATCAACGTACACTTCTATGAGCTGCTCGGGTTCTTTCATCCTGATCGAGGTGGTTAGGAGGACGTATCATTCATTATTTTTAATGATCTGCGACAATTGACTAATGAATACCAAAATGTTAGTGGTAATAGTGATGGTGATGGTAGTGATAGTGATGGTGATAATACTAATAATAATAACCCCTCCTTGAATAGGGATCTACCCGTGATTGGTGGTGACATTTGTAAATAAATAAATATATCCTGGATCGTCCCATTAAATTTTAAATACTCTTTCCGTGTTTAGCAATAGTCCTTCTCGCTACAAACAAGCCCCCATCTTCCCTTTCATATGTAACTCTGGCCTCAGTCTTATATTTCACAAATTTAATGTTATTCCTTCTAAACTTATTTTCTAAAGCATTAAGTAATCTAGTTTAAAGGCTTTGATTATCATCCAAGCTAATTATTCTTGCAATAATACCTGCTTAGTCATTGAAGACGTTTCAGTGTCTCCTGAAAAATAGGGGCCTAATCGTTGATGAGATGAGCAGATTCATTCCAATCTTCGTTTCAATATTCCTTTCTCCAAAATCCATGGTTCGATAGCGGTTGTTCGCCTACCATTCAGGATAGAAGCAATGATTCCCTGGAATGGAAGGCTCTCGTTTTCCTTCAATCATATTAGTAGTATATGGGTCAAGATCAACAAGTGACTAAATTGTCACCCAGCTAGCTACTACCACAGGGTGACAGAACTGTCGCCCACGACATTTCGGCTTTTGCTCTGACCAGAGGGTATATTCTCTTCGACTGAGTCCGATTTTGGGACCATAGATTCTAAAATTTGAGGTTTCGAACCCCAATTTGGGGCTCGGACCCATATTTTCCGTCGTTTCACTTGTTATTCTGCAGCATCAAATTTTCAAGCTTGACGTGCCAAGGTTAGGGTTTCTAAAGTCAGCTAAACCGTTTTCAGAGGCTCTAGAGCTTTTGAACGGCAGAAAATTTTAGTCATATCGGCAGTTGACTTGAAAATTTTCATCACCTCGTTGGATTTTGGCACTTGAGGCGTCAAATTAGTGGTTTCCAATGTCTGGGAATGCGTTTCTGAGGTCAGCGACACGATTTGAGCTCACGATCGCCCGCATTTGATCAAGTCATGTCAACTCCCCGGAGGAGTTTGGGGATTTTGCCAGTGACAACACTGCACGTAAGTGACAAAAGGACTGAGAACCAAGATTTCGGATCTTCAGACCGGCAGGAAATCCAAGTCATGTTGGCACTTCACTTTGGAATTTCCCCTAATATCGTTAGATTTTAAATCTTGATGTGTCAAAGTATAGGTTTCTAAGGTCGGTGAGGCCGTCTATGAAATTTGGAAGACCATTTTCTGAGTTTTTGAACCTGAACTTAGTGAGCCTAACCCTAATTTTTTTTCTTGCAGCAGCTATACGAAAAATGAGCAGCCGTAGTTTCTATCTGGGAGTCTTGAGTTACTGATGAGGATAACAGATAATTATATTCTGAAATATACATTTCAAACTACGATTATTCTATATTAGGAAAGACAAAATCCGTTGTGAAATATAATATGCAAGAAACATCAAGTTGACAGTAAGTGCAAATTGGTAAAAATTTAGTTTTTAAAGCTGAATTACGTAACTTCACTAACCTGAATCTGTAGTGCTCGAAAGTTGCTTCCTCTCCTTTTTAATTCCTTTGCTAATCGTTCAGCCTTCCGTATTTCTGCGGCTGTTACCTTCTTATCTAAATCCCACATGCAACTAACACGTCCTTTTGTTCCTTTTGTTGCTCCATATGTATAAACTTTCTATCTTCCTCTATTTTGATCATATCCTTTGCATTTGCATGGCATATATCGAACACATCATCTAGACTATTCTTAAATTCTTTTCCCTTTTGTTTACATAATTCACTCTTTCTTTTCTTTTTTTTTTGCGGTGATATTTGTATAACTTTTTACATTTCTTGATGCCGTCCGAAGGATCTTGCGTTGGTATACGTGCCTTTCTCCAGAACAATAAACATTCATCAATTTCAAGAGATGCCGCCCTATCGTGTATATTTAAATTTACTCTATGCAAGTTATAAAATAGGACACGTAAAACATCTCCTCGAGTGGGGAGTTTACTTCCAGTTTTATGATTTTACATTGAACCGATGAGAAACAGTTCTTTTCGTTACCAATTTTATTTAAATAATAACCTAAAAATATAATAAAACACTGTCACATTATGTAAAAGGAAATTATCTTAATACACTCCTGATCTCTGTGCAGTGTGCACTTCATCTGACAGGACATTTACGTATAACCAAGGTATAAAAATGCACGTACTAACCCACCCGAGGCAGCATAATAACTGTTGCAAGTTAATACTTTGAAAAAGCCTATTAGTCACAACATTGCAACTTTTGAAGCAAGTGGGGCACTGCATCCATGGTTGCTGCTAACCGATGGACCTCAAACTTGAAATGGAATAATTTAAGAATGTTTTGGACCAAATCTACGGGGTCTTCTATATAAATACAATAGCTTCAAAAATAAGGAATAATCTAATATATATATATATATATATATATATTATTATATATATATATAATATTATATATATATAATATATATATATATATATATATATAGTATGTATATAAAAGTATATATATATATATATATATATAATACTAGTAATTATAGTTATATATATATATATATTATATATATATATATATAGTATCATATATATATATATATATACTATATATAGTAATATTATTATAACTATATATAGTATATATATGGAAAAACTAAATATTTGAAATAGAGGCACCCCAAAAGTCATTGTTGGTCCCTATTATTATATATATTTTATATATATATATAGTATATATAATATATATATATATCATATAAGGTTATATATAATATATTAATAGGCACTATATACTATATACTATATATATATATATATTATATATATTATAAACTATATATATATATATATATATAATATATGATATATATAATATATATGATATATAATAATATATATATATATAATATAATACCTATATATATATAGCTATATAAAATATATATATATATATATATAGTAGTATAATATATAGTATATATATATATATATATATATACTATATATATATATATATCATCATTATATATATTCGATTTTTTTAACATATATACTATATATATATATATATATATATATATATATATATATAATATATAACTATATATTATATATATATATATATATATTAATATATAGTATATATATATATATATATATATATATATGGCAGATTATTTCCATTAGCAATTGGAAACGCTAGAGTGTTAAATCAAGATGCAGTTCTTGGGGGATATGAAATACCTAAAGGAGTAAGTATGCTTTGTAAATAATAATAATAATAATAATAATAAAAATAATAATAATAATAATAATAATAATAATAATAATAATAATAATAATAATAATAATAACTAATTTTTATTATTTTTATTATTATTATTATCATTAATATTATTATTATTATTATTATTATTATTATTATTATTATTATTATTATTATTATTATTATTATTATTATTATTATTATTATTATTATTGAAAATATTTAATACAAAATATACTGTCATTTTCAAATAGTTATGATCACATTCTTACGAGTGTATATTTGTTACACTTACCTAGTTTTTTTTCTGCCTCCTTGCCAAAATAATTTATTATTTTGAGATTCATTCCGTAGTGTATAGCAGTATGGGCGTCGTTGCATACAAAAAAAAAATGAGATTTTAAAGCATTTTAAGCAGCCAAATTTACATTGCCCTATTTAGAGAAACAAGAAAGAATAGTAGTCATTGCAAGGCCACTATCATATTATTAATTGATTAATTGATGTTGAGTGAGTCCCTATTCAAATTAAAACTGATAATTAAGGACGGATAATTAAAGACGAAGTGGCAGTTAGAAGATCGTAAATGAAAAGCAGAAAAATTTTAAAAAGAAACAATGGCCGTCAATAATTTTTAGACCGGAATCGAAGAATGGAAAAAAGGAGAGAATGTTGAAAGAGCGGAAAGGGGAAGTAGATTCGTTAGTGACGTTGATGGCGGTGGAACAAGTAAACAAGGGGAAGGTAAGACCTGTATTAGACATCAGAGCTTTAAACAATTTCGTGGAATGTCATGCAGGAGATGAAGTTCCAGTTTGTGATGAGACAATAAGGAAGTGGAGAAAAATGGAGGGTGGGAGTAAGATTGTGAGGAGGAGAGAGAGAGAGAGAGAGGAGACGAGAGAGAGAGAGAGACGGAGAAGAAGAGGAGTATGAGAGGGCACTAGGAGAGTGTATTCCTATACGGAGAAGGCAGTAAAATACAATCTAATATATTAAATTACAGTTTTTAGAACAATATATTTTAAAGTTTATCTGTTTCATTTTTACATGTTGTTGAGTAATGGAGTTTAGTGTAGGAAAAGTTTGGAAGTGAAAACCTTCCCTTTGCCCCGAGGATTTAGTGCAATGGAGTTTGTAGCTATAAGCTTCCATCTCCACAAGAAGGTTCCCTTGACCATCCGAGGGTTTAGTGTTAAACTTAGAGAAGGCAGAAATAACATGCTAAAAAGAAAATATAATGTTAAACATAAATGAAATAGAGAGAGGTGGGGGAGTAATAGCTCCGAAATCGTCAAGAGGTAAAGAGTTGAGGGAAGAGATCAGCTTAAGCAAAAGGTAAGACAGCAGTACTGCTGTCAAAAGATAAATTAGGTGGAAAAAAGGAAGATGCAAAGTTAAAGTTATCATTTTTTTTGTAAGCGTGAGATAGAGGAACCAAAAATTTGTTACACTTCCTACGTAGAACTGAGATTTTAATAACTCCAAGACAAAATTTTGCGTGATTACTTGTTGAAATGAAAGAAGCACGAGTTTCTAGAGCTTGAGGGTGACTCTAATTTCTGAGGGCAGCATTGCGGTAGCAAATAGCCGGAGAATAAGCAAGATTTATTTAATTTGTAGAGAAAGAAAATGGAATGTGCATCTCAGTGCCAGTGAAAAACACCTCGGTCTTGTGTTCTGCACAGTTCTAGGGAGATATCTCTCTGAATCAGTAATCATTCCATATTAAATCAAAAGAGTACGACCGCAAGTCCGACCAGTTTGCAGCTCCAAAGCAGCGAAAATATCTCCAAACCAATGGCAAGTGCCGTTCCTTCAAAGGATTTGAAGAAAGAGAACATGATAAAGAGATTTGAACGTGATTGGAAGAATCCAAAAATAGAATGATTTCAATACTGCATGAAGAAGAATAAGAAATAAGAAGAAGATCTAACATATTGAGCTGAACTCCATAACGTTTAGAGGTATAGTTAAAGAGTTGCAGAATATATAGTATATATATATATAACATATAATAATGTAATATAAAAAAAAAGTATTATATATATAATATATATATATATATATATTATATATATATTTATATATATATACCATATATACTATATATTTATAAAAAATAAATATACTATTTATATATATATATATATATATATAATATACTATATATTATATATATATATATATTATATATAAAATATATATATATATATATATATATATATATATATATATATATATATATAGTTATATATATATATATATATATATATATATATATTATATTTAACAGTTAATAATTAAATATTATGTTATAAAAAGTACAATTGATATATATATTAACTCCATATATATACGTTATTATATTAAGAGTTTATACGTGTGTTAAGTGAGTTGCAGCATATTCATACTGCTTCTAAATTTTGGCTATTATATGCTTTCTTAGGTGACCAAATCTTTTATAATATAATTAAAAGACTTCTGAGAACGGAGAAGAAGAGTGAGATTAATGTGAGTTATAATATAATTTTTTTATATTATATATTATTATATATATTAAGTATACTATATATATATTATGAATATATTACTATATAGTATATTATATTAGTATATTATATAATATATATTATATTATATAATTAATAATTTAATAAGTAATATTATATTCTATATACTATTAATAAAAAAATTTAACTTTAATTATATATCTGATTATTTATATAATGATAATATTAGTAATTAAGAACAGTAATTATATAGCGTGAGCAAGAAATCAGCATCCAGAGATGTGACTGTTAAGTATAGCTTTGAGCAATTAATATCTAAGCCATATTTAAAATTATAAAATACAGAATAAAATTTACCTATCTCAATATTTATAAAATTAAGAAAATAATAATAAGATATACTATAATATAATATATATATATATTATATTAATAATAATTATTATAATTTGATTCGTGTGTTACTCTAATAATATGTACTCTTTAAATTATTTCGTCGCCATTGTATACTGTGAAATAATATTATTATTAATATATATTATATAATAATGTAATATACCGATATTAGAGAGACAGTGTAAAGATCTTAAACATAAATAGTTATAAAACTATATACATATACTATATATATAGTATATTATATATATATATATATATTATATATATATATTAATATATTTATATTATATATTAGAGGTGTAGCTGATAACCCGGCATCCGCATCCGCATATGCGGATGATCCGCATCATTTTTCACTATCCGCATCCGCAACAGCATCCGCATTAATTTTTTGCGGATAGGGATAGTATTCAATCTATGGATTATGAGAAAATGGTGGTTGCACACTCTATTTACGATTATTAATATATATATTATATATACTATATATATATATATATTATATACGTAATATAAATAATTATATAATATTAGTAATATAGCATACTTTTAAAATGCCATAGTTTAGAATTGATTATAAATTGATACATTATATATATATATATAGGATATAAATAAATATATATATAATATATATATATGAGTTATAAGTATAGTATCATATTTAAATCATATATAATATAGATAATAATATATATTTTAATAATAAATATTATAACATATAAGGATAATACTATTGTACTAATAAAAATGAACATAAGATTATGAAATAATAAAATTATAATAGATATTATAAGTATTACTAATGTAAGTATAAAAAATATAGTATATATATAAAAGCAAGGTGTAAAATCAGGATGAAAGAAGCACTCATGCTGAAGATAGCATACTAGATTTCAAATGCTTCAAAAACAAAGGACATGTTCAATACAACTTTTACCAAATCCTAGATAACAAGACATAAGTTCTTGAACAGCGTTGTGTTACAGGCGGTTAATAATTTTTAAGTTAAGTTTTACGGCCGATGTGTTCAAATCCTGCTAAATCAGGCAGAAATATCACCAGCCCAATAAAGCAAAGATCACAAAACAGGCACGCAATACTAATCTTGTTAGCGGACATTGACATGAAAATCATGTACCGTTCTTTGCTTTCCTCTCACGCGCTTATGAAGAGTCTCTGTTCAGAGGGTGTACAACGACCTTATCAATTGATCGAGAATATCTCTCAAATAAGAGACTCAACAAAAGCTTGTAATCGGCTATATCGATCAACTGACTCTGTTGTGGAATGATCTATTGTACAAGTTACCACATCTATGCAGAGTTCGTAAGGAAATTTCATTAACATGCCCATTCATCCAGTGATAGACTAGTTAGAGTCTTTCAGTGGTAGTAGTATCTATTTACGACCGAGGGAAGGATAGAGACAAACTCTTCCTTGGTTAAGGGTCGTTTCAGAAGTATTGTTTTGATCACATAAGTTTAAATATTTAATTCAATCGATTAAATATATAGCATTTCCAAATTGTGGAGGCTTCGGGAAATGAGGTTGCCGGTGGAGGATTCTACAAGACGGGAAGAGATTCGGATCCAAGCCTCCTGCTCGGTTTCTAGGGTAACCACGGCCGAGTTAAGAGCTCAAATATATTTAAGTCGTTCATTATTTTAAACTATTAAAATTTAGATATCTATCATAAGTAAATTTGTATTATTATGATATTATATTTTGCGCGTTAGTAAGTCATACTATATAGGTATGTTTGATATAAAAAGATAATGATATCTATTAAACTGATAATAACATAAGCTAAATTTAATTTATAATGCACATCTTTGGATAAGAAAGTGATATAGAAAATGATGTTTAGAAGTGTAGAAACAAAACCTTTGTTTGAGTGCAAAAGTAAATATATATTGATAAGTTTCTGTGGCTTAAAACACTAAAATGGTGTAACGTTATTCGCTCATCGATCCTCGCAGACTCGCGGCATTAATGATCTTTATTAAACCACTATCCCGCATTTCCCGATATTAGTATCACAGCCGGATAGGTGAAAAAATCACTATCCCGCCTACAAATTCCATAAAATATAATTTATATTACACTATTAATATATAAGTAATTTTCATGTATTTTGTAATAGAATACTCATATTGTTACTTTATTTATTCTAGAACCTATTTACTTGATTATTAAAGTATATAGTATTTATGTGTAGATAATAATTAAATCATTTATATTTATTACTAAATATATATATTATTTTATACACTCCTTATTATATACTATGTAACTTCTAGTATAGATATATATATATTATTATTATAATTATATTCAAATTAAAGAGTTGAATTTTTTTTATTTCTATTATCATTATTATTTATTTAGTTATTTTTAGTTATATTAATTTTAATTATCACGTAATATTCTAATTTTAATCAGTGTCAGTGATGATTAATTAGAGTGAGTTATATTTAACTTTAATTTCGGTGTTATAATTGTAAAGAACAGTATTGCTATGAATATTATATAACGATTTAATTGTAAATTAAACGAGATAGGATTTTTTTCTCTTTATTATTTTTACTGAATTAAAATAAAATATTATTTGATTAATTTATTTTAGATCTTGAAAATGTATAATAAAAATTATTCATTTATTAATAATTTTTATACAAATTGTATAAATTTCATAAAAAAAAATATTATATTTCCTTAAATAAATATGACATAACAAATCTAAAGACAGATATTATTTTAAATCTCATATTAATAATTTAATACTGAATTATTAATTTATGTAATACTGTATTAAGATTATAGTAGTTATATTATACTATAACTGCATATAGTGTAGTACATCAATAATATGAAAAATATTCTTAGCATCTATTTATCTTTGTTTTAACCTGAAAGATTATTTGAATTAAATCTAGATATATAGATAGAGTGATAGGACTTTTAATTGATATGATAATATTAAATTTGACTATATAAATTTATTATAAAGTTTGTTCAGTGTGTGTGATATCTCTCTTCCTCTCAAATAATATGGTGATTCTCAATAAAATATATTATTATAAAAAATTTAAATTTCTAATATTTTTTATTCAAGCTTTGTGTAAAGAATTTCTTGTTCTAATTGGATTATTTAATTTGTTTTTTAGAGTCTCTAGTATAGTAGATTAGTATGTACTAATCATGTCTTGGTTAAAACATACTCTCAGTGAATACACTAGAATGACTATTAAGGTATTATAAGAATTTCAATATTAATAGTATATTATTATTATATCTGTTACCAATACTAGATGGTAATGTTTCATATAATATAATTTATTTAATAGGGTTGAGTATATTACTTATTAGTCTGTCATTTAGTATATATACTTATTATGTAATCTTAAAGATGAATTATATATAGATTATATATATATATAATATTATATATGTATGAATAGCTAATTATTATATTAAGTAAAATAATTGATTTTATTTATAATTATTCATTTGATTTGGATGATAAAGATAAGAATACTGCTCTGGCTATCCGGATATCCGACACGAGCGAATTATCGGGACTCCGGCTATTTCTGTGAAGATAATAATATTATTAACGGTTTTTTTATTTAATAAAGGTAATAATATGTTAAATTAAAATAATTCATAATATAAAATAAATTATTGTATCAATATAAATTTTTATACTTGCTAAATTTTAATCTATTTATCCCGTGAGTCGTTAAATCATTTGTACAAAAATTAATAAAAATAATATTTATTTACACTTATAATAGGTCACGTTATATCAGTTATCATTATATATATACTAGTTTACTCATACTTATATATATTAACGTTAAAACTTCTCTCGTTACTTAGTGTATATTAAATTGCTATATTATATATATATTATATATAGAAGAGAGAGTAGATCATTCAGAAGAAGATTATCGAGAGTGATGACATATAGAGAGAGTGAGTAGATCGAGAGATGCACTTGGAAGAGCGGTAGTGAAGAAACTGTGCTGAATAAATTCAGCATGCCTGGTGATGTGTGGTTAAACTCTATACTTGGGTGTTAATCACTATTTGAGAGTGTTTAATTATCTTTTCGAGTATTGGAACCTTGGGTGTTAAACCTTGGGTTTTTAAAACCGCATAAAAAAACAATTGGTTTGAAATAAAAAAACCCAGCTAAAAATATTCGATAGTTGATTTATGAGTATATTGTAGATTGGATTGTCGTTTTAGATTGGATATGTAATGGTTTTCTCAAGTATTTTCCACTCTCTGAAAGAAGTGTCAGGCGTGGGCCGAAAATAAATATATTTACCTGGGGAGAAATTTGATATAATTTATTGATTGAGAGGAAAATGAATTATATAATACTTCAATAGAGAGGCGAATGATAATATTCATTCCAGGATCGCTAATATGTAGATATATATATTAATAATATTGAATAGAGACAGGCCTTTTGGGATCACTATTCATTCTACATTATTTGCAAGTTATACTATTCGCTTTTATATTTACTAACATACGGTAAGACCAGAATGTAGATATAATAATGGAAGGTATAAGAATAGTATACCGTGAGTACACATATATAATAGATAAATGATAATAACGTGTTTATATAGCCTAGATATAGGTTAAAAATAAAATAATGACGGATATACTAATATAATAAATCAATATCATTTGTAAAATTTATATTTCTTAAGTATCGCTTTTTAACAGGCAAATGAACAAATCTAATGTTCTGAGTATTTATGATACCCTATATACTGTTCATATTTGAGAGAGATATAATTACATTACCACAAATTATTTGAATTGGATGTAGTTTTGTGAAATAGTGTCAGAAGTTGTACGTACAGTCCGGAATTTGAATCTGATATTATCACTGTACGTCCTTTATAAGAGAGTTCAAATATAAAGTGACATGGTCGTCATATGCAATTGGCCTATTAATTTACTATTATTATTTTGCTAGAAGTATGCCATAAAATACTATTTTTTTTTATTATTAATTTCTAAATATTTAAGGTAAAAATTAACGATAATCATTAATTATATAATACGTTATGAATTCAATCCACATTATATTTTTTATTTTATCGAATTTAAGAAAATTATAAAAAAACTAAAGTTAATAATTTAAAATAATAAGTTTCTGCTACATTAAATTGTTATTTAGAATTTTGAAATCTTAAAATTCCTAATGGAAATTTAATAGAATGTGAATATTTTATAAAAATATATATAATTAATAAAATATTGTGCCATTTCAACCAGGATATGAATTTTATAAAATGAATAAACCTTTTTCTTTTAATGAGATGATTAATAAACTAAAAACTAATTAATTTTATCTACAATAATAGCATAAAAACTTGGTAAAAACTTTCACAAAATGGAAATGGAGATAATCTAGGAGCTCATTCTATTTTCAATCACTATATAATTTAATATATTATATATTATATAATATATATATAATATATATATTATAATATATATATATAATATTAATAATATATTATTAATATATACTAATATATATAATATATAATATAATATTATTATATATATAATAATTATATATTATATATATTATATATAATAATTAATATTTATATATTATTAATATATATTAAATATATATAATTATATTATAATATTTTGTTGATGTGACATAATTAAATCGGTAAATCTAGGCATCGGAATTGGAGGAATTCGAAGCTGTTTTTCATGAAATTCGAGGAATCGAATCTGGAATCGGCAAAATTGTATCCATTCTTTGAACCGATTCTTTGGTATATTAACAATCTTGAAATAATTTTTACTCGATCTTTATGATATTTCAAAAATCACATAATAATTTCGAATCTGCTCGATATTATTTGTAATTTTCAGTTCTCTTATTCTATTTAAATTATAAAAGAGAATTGTGATTATGAGCGGCGTCAATCTTTTACAGTAGAGCTCTAATGCTATTCATATTTAGGATTTTTACGACAGTCATGTTGAGAAGAAATTTGGCAATGTTTCGTTATGTATGATTAGTTAATTTTAACTATAGTTTTTGTAATTATATACCGTTTGAAATCCGTATAAGTGAGCTACTGTAAATTAAATTGCCTTATGTTAGGCTTATGTTAAATATTTGAGAGCTTAATTATAATATAATAAATATATATATCCTTTCGAGTTTATACACTTTTCACGTATTCATCAACAGCATATCTAATTAATATATATGATTTGTTCTCTCAAAATGTTTATGAAGATATATTACAATTATACGTGAAATAATTATAAATATTGCATTAGTCTATTATAGTAGAGTGAAACGCATCCTAATATGGCTTAGCAGGAGTTTACACAAGTAAGGTAATTCCGTAATTACCTTTGCTTTTTTAACAACTCTTTGACATTATATTTCAATTGATTGCCATATTTGAACAAAGAGACGTGAAAAAAACATATATATCTCATATGCCAAACAATTAACGTAGGTCATTTTAATACACTCGCTTAAATCTATTGCATAAGTATCAGAGTATATCAAAGCTTAGATTTTTAATATTACCACAGAGCACAGATTATTCAGGATGTACAAACACCAGATGTAAATAGCCAGTATCTATGCTTCAAAAATATGTACTTAACGTTGAACAAAAGAGGCTCTCAACTTTCTATTGCAGTGATCAATCAAAACCTGCATTGCTTAAGAAACAAAGGAAGTTTTTTAGAAAATTAAAGTTTTGAAAGTTTGTTGATTGTTAAGATCGATCAATTATAATCAATGGCATCGGCATTAATCCCAAATATGAAAGTGTTTTGCAGTTTCCAGATCAGATCAGAAAAAAAGGACTATTTGAGGGACTTGGTTCTACGTATCAACATGGAAAAGAATTCAGTAAAATGCTTCAGCATTTACTACTGATAAGACACTCTTGTGCTATCGCTAACCTCTAGTCTGATCCACAGCTTTAAAGAAACTAATTCTTGAGGACTATATATAAAAGTGGCAAGATATTCTTTAGCAATGAATGTCGAAGATATATGTTGTATGAAAAGAAAGGGAGAAAAAAGCTCGGTTTCCACTGGCTAAAGATCCACTCTTCAGTAATATCATTGATACATTTAATTCAAACGGAAAATATTCTTGGTTAGATGTTGGTTAGATAGACGAGTGGTGAGTCAATCGTTAAGTTTGTGGACTACATGCTAATTGTTTTTCCGGCGAATTTAAAGAGAACAAAGATACTTAAAAACATGCATTAGGAAAACATCATATCCTAAGGGAGAAAACAACATATATTTGAAAAAATTTGAATGATGGTTTTAATCAAAAATTAGTGAAAAGAAAGTCACCGTGGCACATTTAAAAATTAATGTACACTTTATTAAAAATTCGCAGAAAGTCCATATATATAGATGGTGCAATCGGAATAAAGATACCTTTATCATTTGGAGTGTCCCTTATGCTTAGAAAAAAAATATTTAAAAAGTCACATTCTTATCCGTGGACAGTGAAAGACTCTTCAGAATTGGGAGGATAATTTATTCTCGTAAAAAATATCGGATGCAACTCAGAAACCGGAGAATGTTAATGTTCTTTTGCCGGCAATTTAAAGAGTCGATGCTCTCTCTCTACAACTGAAACATTTCATTAGAATGCCTAATTTTTGCCTTCAAGATCTTACTTTTGGGTAAATTAAGATAGAAAATTTTTTTTTTTAAAACAAAAAATGACAAATTGTTCATTTATTGTAAGATTTTAAAAAAAATTGCCTATTTATTTTTTAGTGGTAAATAAATCACATAAAGATAAATTAACACCTAACACTAAACCTAGTAATCCTATATTCTTAACATGGCGGTCTACCTAATGCAACTCCCCGCAATGCTCTAACGTTTGGCATTTCTGAAGACGTAAATCATCTATATACTACACCTAATTAAAATTATAAAAATGATTATAGATAAAAGCTAAGAACCTAATAAATATAATAATCCATTAATAATAATATAATAATAATAATAATTTATAATAACTGATACAGCACCATAATAATATATATATTAGTGATTAATATAATAATTATTATAATAGATAATCAATTAATAATTTAATAAAATAATAATAATAATATAATAATAATTAATACAATATGGATTATTATTTTTCACTAATAAATACTGTATTAATATTTAATAATAATAAATAATAATAATTAATAAAATAAAATAAAATAAATAAATATAAGTATAATAATAATAATTAAAATAAATTATAATAATATAAAAATATAATAAAATAAAATAGCTTCCATTATCCGAAAGCTTCTTTAACGTAAAATTATAAATTTAATTAATTAAATAAAAATTAAATAAATATTTAAAATAGAATAATCGGAAACTGAAAAATTGCTAAAACACTAAAGTGAAAATAATTATATTAAATAATACATGAAAAATATCTTGAGAAGCTCCCCAGATACTCACGATATATTAATAATTAAGTTGGAGCAGTAATTTATATAGTAACTTTGATAATATCTCTTTTTTATAATATTTATAAATAAATAAATAACAGAAATAATAATATAATAACTAATTAAATATATAATATTATAATATAATACAAATTAATATAACAATTAATATATTATTATATATAATAAATTAATTTAAAAATAATAATTATTAATTTGTCCCAATAATGCGTTTAATAATAATACAGTTATAATACTAAAATATATATATATAATTAAATAACCCAATATAATAATATAATTAATAATAAATTTAATATTGAGAACATTGTTGGACAAAATAGATTGTTATAATTATTAATAATTAAATTAATATATATATAAATATAAATATTATTATTATTATAATTAAAATCGTCAAGGATAAATAATTAATAATAACTAATAATATATAATTATTAAATATATATAATAATAATAATAATTTTATAAATATAATTATATTAAAAATCATAATAAATTAATATAAAATATAATAATATAATTAAATAATAATAATAATAATAATTATAAATAAATAATAATAAGAATTAATGTAATAACTTAAATTGTATATAATCTCATCATCTTTATATACCTCACTTCACTCTCCTAGTTATATGAATAATATTATATGAATTTAATAATAATATAATAATGTTGATAGTGGAGAGATATTAAATAAAATTATATTTATAATTAATAATTGATATAAATAATATAATAACTGAGACAAATAAGAATTAATAATTAACTTTTTTATTAATTAATATTAATTTCAATATAATTAATATAATAATATTGAATAAATAATTAATTAATAATAAATTTAAATAATTACTTAAAATATTTTTAAAATTTAATTATAATAATATTTAATTAAAAAGAATTAATAATAGTAGTCATTAAAATATTATATGAGAAAGATAAATATTAGCTATAAATTAATAAAGAAAATAAATATGATTAAAAGAAATATAATAATAATAACTATAATAATAATATAATAATAATAATAAATTTAAATATTAATACCCTTAAGAAAAGATTAATACTAATTAATAATTATAATAATAATATAAAGATATTAAGATAGAAATATAATAATATACGTAATAAAAAGGAAAGTATAAACTAATTAAATAATAATTATAATCATGGACAAAATAATAAATAATAATTGTTTATAACTATTATAACTCAATGCATTTCAATTCACCTGGAATAACGGGAATAAGCTCATCATAAATAGTATAATCAAATATTAATAAATAAATAATAATAATTAAAGTATATTTCTCATAAAGTGGATAATATAAAAGTCCAAGTGCAACCATCTAAAGTGATCTAAATATAACTTTAACGGAAGTTACTATTAAGACGAAATTTTGAAAAGCTTTTCTTCCATGTATTCTGTTTTCTGAAGAAACTAGTTTGGGGTGAAGTCGGGAAAAATGTAGGAATATTAGTTTGTTTTCAATTTTTACTTTTTTAATTATATATATGTTTTTTACCTGTGTTATTCGGTCCTTAGTGTACATCCGGGGGCGACAATTAGGTTATAATTACGTGGTAATATCTCGCAAGTACTACGTTGGGTGCAATTAAGAAATCATTGTAAACTAAGGTCTGATAATTAGAAATGTCTAGGTTTATGAGCACTGTTGATAGGATTAATGACAAATCGGAGAGTCAGCCCCGCTCACAACAATTCTGACGAATAATTGTTTTTCTTTCACTCGTATTGCACCCTAAATACACTTTCACTAATTCTAGTGATGAATGATGAAATACTTTTTTGAAATTAGGAGGCTAGCTGCAGGTCCATCTTTAATTACAAAGCACAAGCCAATATCACATCACGTATCGTTGACAATTTTGGGGAAAAAAAATTTTCTTTTAACATTTTTTTTATGTTATGGCTTAATCATTCGCGTAATGCTACTCTACCTCAGTTATGCGTGATAGAAGTGTCTCAAGAAGATTTTAAGTATCATAAGTTAGTTTTATAACAATTTTAAGTTGTAGAATGAAAAGGAATATATTCTAGAATATTCCATGGTAGTATGTAAACGGCTTTGTGTAGTGAATTTAGTTTACAAATTAGTTTACTAGATATCATCTGATCCCATCTCTGTTTAGATGTCTTAAAAGTGGCCAGGCGTGAATTAATAGATTAAAAGTCTCATGAAAGCAGTTGTTTACTATTCTGTTTCTAGAGTATGATCCCCTTTATAAAATAAAGATCCAATCATGAAGAGGTATTGTACCTTTAGGAATAATTAGTGGAAAAGGCTTATGGAAATTACTCCACCCATTTAAATTATAGAATATTAGGTGATTTAATTAAAATATTTCCCTAAAAATAATAATTATTACATTGGATAATGAATCCATTACTATTGTATTTTACATTAATAAACAATAATATTTAACTATAATAATAATAATATATAATAATTCTTATAATTAAATAATATAATAATTAATATTAAAATTTAATAATTAATAAATTATAATTTAAATATAATATATAATTAAATATATAATATCTAATATATATATAATTAATATAATTAATTATATATAATAGTATATATATATATTTAATATATATAGTACTATATATATATATATAATTATTATAGTATAGTATATATATATATATTATATATATATATAGTATTATAATTAATAATTAATAATAATAATATAATAATTATAAATAATTATAATAATTAATATATATAATTTAATTATATTAATAATTATATAATAATAAATTATTAAAATTAAATTTTATATTAAATTGGCACGTTATATCATTTAATTAAGTTGAATTATTTTATATAATTAATTTTAATAGTAAATATTTTTAAGAATATGAAGATAAGATATAATAGATTAGAATAGAAGCAATATACAGTGATAAAAAGAATGAGCATTGGTGAACAGATAAAGTTAATATAAGAAGAATATAATTAACTAGTTTTTCTTCTGAAAATTTGTAAAATTATTGCCTACTTAAGATCGTTTATTACCCTGGCTATAAACGATGAATACAATCTCTTCTGCTACCTTTAACTATACTACCTTCCAAATGGACAAACATTTCTAGGTTGCCGTGCGAAAGGAGAAGGAGGGATAGAGCTGCATAATGGGCAATGAATAGGTCCCGAAGGCCAATGTCCTCAGTTCAGCGTAAGTCTGAGAGAAGAAAGTGAAATTTCATTCCAGCTCGTCATATGAGAAAGTATATTTATCTTGTCTCTTAGTAACGCGAAGGAGTAGAGAACAAGGGATTAGTGCCCAATACCCAACATCTGAAAAAGGGTTTTGAAAAAAAGCAAGATTAGGATATAAAAGTATTATGAAGCTGAATTGAAGTAGTGAGTGTAGTGAGAGTTAGCAAAAATTTAAATAAAAACAGAAGTGAGTGATAACCGGTTTGAAATGATAGACGTAATTGTAGAGATGAAACGTGTTTAAACGTAAGCGTAATTATATAAAGTAAGTAGATGAAATAACCAGATAAAATTAGTTGAAAAACAGTAACAGTAGGCCTTTTTGGGAAAAGGTAAAGTATAATTTTATATAAATATAAATGTGTTACAAATGATTTAAACGAACTCACGCGGATTAAATAGATTAAAGATTTAGCAAAAAATTAATGTAGAGGGAAAAAAGAAAGAAATAATTATTTATATGAATTTTATGTTTAGTGCAATTATATAATAATAAAGAACGGGAGTAAAGAAAGTTTTATCAGAGGAAGCGCGGAGTCGCCGGATTAATTCGTCGTGTTCGGATATCCCCGGATTAGCCAGAAAGCAGTATAAAATTGTGTATAGTGCTTTCATACCGAGACATGAAAAAATGTATATAAAATATATTTTTACGGTAATATAGAATGCAAATTCAATACGATAATATATCTACGTCTTCATGTGAGGATTCAAAAGGAAGAAGATAATGCAAAGGAAACGTAAAGATAATTCATTGAAAGGAAATTGATGAACCTTCGACCTTGCCAAGAAAAACAAGTTATAGATTCTATAAACCTAGTGTCTTCACTTGAGAGTATGTACTTACCAAAGCTGGGCAGACATACTACAAGGCTCCAAAAACAAATTTTCAAGACAGAACTTCACCTGTGAAAATCAGAAGTTATTTTAATTATTGTGAAAACCAGAAACAAATGTGCTTTGTGAATAACACTGACAAGCTTAATAAAATTAGTCAATCAAAATATTCATAATCTTAAAGATCTACTCTCTACAAGATTTATTTTCAAATAAAATCTTTCAGTTAAAACAAAAGAAAATGATTCAGAATTATATCAGTCCACCGTTAATATCAGGTGGAATATATAACATAACTTCTATGAGCGCGCAGTTAAATTTTCAGAAATTGAAAGGATTTAATATCATCGTGTATCTTAAGCTAAGTTATGGATTATGTGTTTGAATATGTATGAAAGATTACATGTGTATAAATGATTATAATTGCATTCTATGAAAGAATCTAAAGATAAGAGTTCAAAGAAGGGTACATGATTCGAGATGCGAAAAAGAGATAAAAGAAAAAAGAGATACTTAATTAATGTGCTTTCCAATTTATCAGTGATACACAACGTGAAGAGAAAAGAAAGGGTATAGTGTATACAAGATTATACAAAGCGAAAAGTGTGAAAAAGTGTAAAAATAGATCTCTCAATGAGCAACAGAATAAATGAGAATATTACAGTATAAAACAATGAAATGATATCGCAAAAAATATTTAAAAGAAGAAAAGAGGAAATTTCAACTCTTGTATGAAATATCCGAGTAAGTATTAATTATGAAAATGATATCCAGCCATAAGCAAGAGTTCTAGAAAAGGCAATGATTCCAAAAAAACGAATGAGAAATATAACTGATGAAAATTAGAGAAAACGATATAGAAGTAGTAAAATGAGAAATAAGATGTGACAAAAAACGTGCCAAATATAAATGTGCATATATAGAGGCATAACAAAGGGATATATGACTTGTACAACAATACATGATTATACATATGCAACATTTCTAAATATCCAGAGGAGAAAAGTGAACAGTTAATAAGCTTGAAGATTCAGTAGAGAATAGTGCTCGAATGTTTAACAGAGCACCAGCACGAGCGAGCGCACGGAAAAATGAAATGTAACGAAGTATAATGCAGACAAAGAAAGAAGAGATTCATTAGGCAGAGTGTTATTATAGAAGAGACTCAACTTATTAAAATAAAAAATTAATGATAATTAATATCTTTCTGGGTTAGACCTCAATAAATGATCTTAATGGCGAATGATAATCACTATTCCATAAATTATAATTAGATCTCTTTAACTCAATCTTCTACTCAAATTATATAATATAATATGGATAATAGAATTTAATAATATAATAATAATAATAATAATAATAAATAATAAAATAATTAATAATTTAATAATAATAATATAACATAATTTCTCTCTTTAATTCTATATCTTCCCTTCTCTTCTTACTAGATGTAAGTAGGGTGCGAATATTGTATGGAAAATTTAAATTTAGGTAGAAGAGCGTGACGTTAAGTCGAAAAAAGAAAGTCGCCTACTTTTCTCATATCCTTTTAGGATTAGCAAGTCGGAGTTTAAAAAAAATTACACCTTTAGGACTTCCAAAAGGACTGCGTCGGACCTCATTGAGATATCTCAGCCCACGTGTGTGGTGTTATGCACGATTGTGTGCTTGTTCAAGACCTCTATGTCTCGAGTTGCAAAACATGTTTCGACTCTCGACGTTTTCTTTTTCTACTTTAGTTCCTTCTCAACTATTTCTCGTCTGCCGTCTGGGCCAAACTCAAATTTTCTACTTTCACTAGACTTAATGTCTTCTCTCTCAAAATCATAATTTTTTCACCGTGATACACACTTCCCTTTCCCTTTGGTACATCATCTCTATTTTTCTTCACACGAAGATACTCATCACCCCAGTGATTAATCCCCAACCAATTATTTACATTATTTTCTATTTAGTACTTATATCTAGTCTATACCATTTCATGTATAAAACTCTTGGTGTATGTCATGTGTCTTCAAATGGTTCTACGAGATTATTATGCATATACAACACACATTCCTTGTCATACACATGCTTTTATACATATGTTCTTATAGTAATTGCTTGACCATCAAGGCTTTGAATCACCTTTCCTTTAATTGAGAGTTGATCTTTGTCGTATAGCTTGTAAATTGTACTAAGCTAGCTCAGCTAAATCTATTGTTCTGTTCCATACTACTTGTTTTTCAACTACTAATTCTACACGATCATACTCATCTCGCGCAGGTGTTTCGAAGCCTATTAATAACTATTTAATAAATCAACACAGTAAAAAAATCAACACATTATCTCACTCTTCTGTCTACCGTCTGCTCAGAAGTCTCATGGTGTCATTTTACAAAGAGACTTAGTTGCCTCGACTCCAAGCCAAAGCTTCCTCGTACTTATAGATTTGCTTGCGCAGACATGCTAAGCACTTCCTTCTATCACACTTCACCATATATATTCTAAACTGGAATTTCCTGTACCTTTGTGTTGTTTCAAGCATATTTCTCCCTATATCTCCATCGTTCTTCGTCTTTGCGTTGTTTTTCGCATCTAGAGTTTAAGTTCACATCGAACTCGATATCGCCTGTAGACTAATTGACTACTCCATTTCTATTTTGCCATCGATCTCTCTCACATGAGTCAACGTTGTCTATAATATCAATATCGTCGTGATTACTCCCGTTTTCTCTTTATTTTCAAACTTAAATCCTATTGCATTAGTTAACCGCGCGCTATTACTTCGTCATCTTGTTGAACTTTGCAGATTCTATTTTTATTTAACTCTACGGTGCTTTGTTATGCGCTGACTAATTCCTCTGAAATTCTTGTTAAAGCATATGTGACACGTGGAAGCAGCTCGATAATGACTCTATTAGATCTTAAATATATCTGTCAAGATAAGGTATATCTTCATCTTCTGACGAGTCTCTCTACTTCTCTCTCTTAGCAATCTTGTCTAAACAACCTCAGCATTGTTCCACACACCTACACAAGACTCATGCACGTCCCGTGTTATCTTCATCTCATCCTCACCTGCTTAACTATGAGATTTATAGCACAATAATTCAGTGATCTATATATCTCTTTCTCTAACTAAATACATATATATAATATATAATATAATTAGACTTATACCTCTCTCGGCTCAACTATAGCTTACACCGACTCAAATTTTCCTGTCATCTCCCTCTCTAGGATCCATTTCTAGAAAGGAGAGTCGACCCTCATAGCCCATCATAGAACACTCGTGCTTCTTTCATTATTATTCCCATTAAACATTACGCTAATGCAACGCACTCTACATATCTATTGTGTTCTCTGTACGAGTTATGTTTAGATACATAATCTAACTCACTGTTTTAATAATTCTTAGCGTATGTCATGGTTATATATCAACATTCCTTTCCTGAGTGATTTATTCTCTTATATTCACTAATTTTTACTATATAATAATATATCGACTATAATCTCTACTATCTGATACTCACTTAATTCTCACTCTTCTCTCAATCTATCCCTTCTATCGAACTCAGGACGCACCTTAGTCCTACTGTGTCTTACTTTTCTCTAGCCATTAAGGCTATACTCCTCCTCAAACACCTCATCTTAACTAAATAACTTTAGTACGCTTTTCTGGTATGAAATTCAATTTCTCTCCCTCATGACCTCTCTCTATCTCTCTTTTTTTTTACTTTAATTTTAAAACTTTTTAACTCTCTAAATCGTCTCTTTTTCTTCTAGCGCTATTGTCTATTTTGTATTCCTTGTTCTCTCTCTAAGCTTTACTGCTCAATCTAGTGATGAGTCTTAGGTTCATACCTCTTATCTCTTCCCGGAGTAACTCTCCATTTCTAATGTTTGGCTCTTCGTCAATTAAGCTCATTTATTCGGCTAACTCAAAGCTATTGTCTGATTCTTAGTTACGTGGTGATAGCTAATATTTGGTTTCTCTTGTGCTTTCAACTTCAACCTTCTACTCAACATCAGTCATGAAGAAGAGTGGGCTAATTTTTCTTAATTATGTAACAGTAACATGTTATTAACTAGCTAATCTCAGCCCCTATACTCCCTTCATGAAATATCTGGAATACTCTCTAATTGGCATCATAATTTTGCTTACTCATAGTAAGTTTGGTAGTCACTACTGTATATGCGCTCCTCCGTAAGGAATATATACAGTGCTTCTACATCTACAAAGTCTCTCTTACCGCTTTAACTCTCTCTTCTCTTCTACTTTTTATTACTCCTCGACTCTCTGACTCTCTCTCTCTTACTCTAACTTACTAGCTCTATAACTCTCTTGCTCTCTAAACTCCCTTCCTCTCTAACTCAAACTTATCATCTCCTAACTTACTAGCTCTATAAATCTCTTGCTCTCTAAATTCCCTTCCTCTCTACTCAAACTCTCAAATTCTCTACATCTCTCTCTCTCTCTCTCTCTCTAACTCTATATTTACCTCTTCTTTTACTCTTACTTTCTCTCTCTTCCACTTTCTATACATGATGCATCTCTCGTTCCCAATGAACTGGATCTGATATACTTTATAATGATTTAATCCGTGCTCTCTCACCTTACTAACCTTATTATGATTCTCTGCCACTCTAAAGCCCTCTCTCCCTGCTGAATGATCTCCTAGAAAGCCTAACTCTTTAAATTATATTTTTGACTGTGGAAATTGTTTATATTTATCTTTATAATATTTTTTAACAGTGCGCCCTTCTCACTTATCACTAACTATTCTAACTGCCACTCTTTCGTAACTCCATACCTTACACATATAACTTCTCCTTGTCTAATTCCATAATAGATCAGTTTTTATTTTACTTAGGGACTCACTCACATTCATTATCTACTCTCAACATCTAATAAAAAGGTATATGTTACTTGTTCTTCTCTATGCTCCATTTTTATGACCTTATCTCTATATAATTCTGATAATAGCTTTATCTATCTAACAATAGACTAATGAATTCTTTCTCCACAAGGCATAGTAACAATATTGAGTCCAAACATGCTGCTAACATGCCTTATACATCATTGTCATATTCTATTCCTACTTAATATCACAATTCACACACAGATAATATTAGCTCTCTCTTCTGCCCCCTATCGTCCTCCCCATTCCAGTATAACTAGTGGATGATAATCTCAAAATAATCAACACTCTAATTCAACCTATTGGTTCATCAGAACGGCCTTCAGATAAATATACAATCTATTTAGCGGTAGTAAAGCTCGTAGAGCTCAATCACAAATAAGATACACTAAGTACAAGCATTTTCTGTGAATAATCTCCATATCATCTTTTCTCTTCTGTTTCAACATAGAGTGACTAGTATCATCACTTTTGTAATATAACAATTTTCGATTTCTCACAGTGAGTCTCCAGATATATTTATCATAAATGAATATTTCAATTTCCCCAATAAAATAATTAATGAATAAAGGTGTGATCGGAACTTAATTTACTCAGTACTCATATATGGGATATCAATAAAATCCAAGCTTTCGAGGTATAATGTGCAATTACAAATTTCTCTAGATGAATGAATGAATATAAAAAGCTAGAATAAGAGTAATATAAAACACCTCTAGTATACTTACATCTCATACTGTCCTATTTATGTTAATTTATATTCATTTATCGATATACGATTATATAATATAATATCCTATGATGTATTTATTTTATTTATTATTTTCTCTTATCTCCATATATGGGAATAATATTGTTATAACAAAGCAAGTGTGGATACTTACTCCTTTTAATGAGGAATTTTATTTTCATTTATGCTGTTATAGAAGATGCATTGTTTGATATGTAGCAGCTCGTGAGAGTGTCGTTCTGTACTAAATGCTGAGATGAAAATAAAGCGTGAGTCATCGATGACGTTAAAAAGGGGGAACAATCGACACTTGATAACGTCTGGGATGTACCCTTAAAACCAAATGCAAGGTAATTACTTTAAGTGTATTATATTAGGAGCTACTACTATCCCTCTTGTCTACATATTAGTCTCCTATATTAACTCCATTTATAATACCGATAATAAAATATATATACTGGTAGATAATGTTTTATCATTTTCTTTCTACTCTCACGATTAAAATAATATAATTTATATAATAATAATTAAATTAATAATTATTATATATTAATAATAATTAATATAATAATATTAAGTAATATAATAATAATAATATTATAATAATAATGTAAATAATAATAATATAATTTATATATTATATAATTAAATTAATAATAATTAATATTTAAATATATAATAATATATACATAATAATTAATATATATATATATAATAATAATAATTTATATTAATAATAATAATAATATTTAGTTAATATAATATAATTAATAATAATATAATATATATAATATAATATATAATTATATATAATAATATATAATAATAATAATATAATAATAATAATATATAATATAATAATATATAATATAATGAATAAATACAGTAATAAATAAATATATAATATATAATAATAATTTATACAATTAATATATAATTTAAATATAATATTACATAAAATTAATAAATTTTAATATTAATATTTATATTTCTATTAACCTATAAGTAATATATATAATAATTAATTATATAATATAATATTAATAATAAATAATAATTAAATTATAATATATTATAATATTATAATAAATACATAATAATTAATTAAATTAATAATAATAATTAATAATTATAATATATAATTTAATAATATAATAATTAATATATTAAATATATAATATATTATATAATATAAATTAATATATAAACATTCATGAGCCTATAATTGCGTTTAATTTTAATCTTACTTATTTTATTACCATCAAAGTCACATAAATGAAATTTTTAAAATTTAATTTCTTATAAATATAAATATGGATTTGTATATATATATATATATATATATTATACCAAGCGAACATATATAAACCTCAATCGTTTAAGTTTTGTGGTGGGTTTTGATGATCTTAAATATGTACATTATATATTAATTTTATAATTTTATTTACTTCGTCTATAATGGTCTTATATATATATAATATATATATATAAAATAATATAATTTAGCGGACCCACATGACTTTTGGTGTGTCTTCCCTATGAAATATTAGTTTTTTCCCCGCAGTCCCAGGCAATATATCAAAGATTCTATTATAAGTCATATTTTCACTACTGTCATAATGAAGGATGTACCTCCTTATTATTTCTTCCAGTTACCTAATTCTTTACTTGGACCGTATTTTAAATGATTCCGCTATACTTGGGTACTATAATTTGTAATATATAGTATATATATATATATATATATATATTATAATATATTATAATATATATATAGTATATATATATTAATAATATATATATAATATATATATATTATATATATATATTATATATATATAATATTTATAAATATATAAATATAACAAATTATATATATATTAATAATATATATATATTATTACTATATAATAAATATATATATATATATATAGTATATATAGTATATATAATATATATATTATATATATATACTATATATATATAGGATTATTCCTTATTTTTGAAGCTAATTGTATTTATATAGGAAGACCCCCCCGGTAAGGGGGAAATTTTTTTTTGGTTCCAAAAAAAAACACATTCTTAAATATATTCCATTCAAGTTTGAGGTCAATCAATCGGTTAGCAGCAACCATGGATGCAGTGCCCCACTTGCTTCAAAAGTTGCCATGTTGTGGATAATAGGCTTTTTCAAAGTATTTAACTTGAGGCAGTTATGCTGGCCTCGGGTGGGTTAGTACGTGCATTTTTATACCTTGGTTATACGTAAATGTCCTTTCAGATGAAGTGCACACTGCACAGAGATCAGGAGTATTATTAGATAATTTCCTTTTTTATCTAAAATTTTACAGTGTTTTATTATATTTTTAGGTTATTATTTTAAATAAAATTGGTAACGAAAAGAACTGTTTTCTCATCGGTTCAATGTAAAATCATAAAACTGGAAGTAAACTCCCCACTCGAGGAGATGTTTTACGTGTCCTATTTTATAACTTGCATAGAGTAAATTTAAATATACACGATAGGGCGGCATCTCTTGAAATTGATGAATGTTTATTGTTCTGGAGAAAGGCACGTATACCAACGCAAGATCCTTCGGACGGCATCAAGAAATGTAAAAAGTTATACAAATATCACCGCAAAAAAAAAAGAAAAGAAAGAGTGAATTATGTAAACAAAAGGGAAAAGAATTTAAGAATAGTCTAGATGATGTGTTCGATATATGCCATGCAAATGCAAAGGATATGATCAAAATAGAGGAAGATAGAAAGTTTATACATATGGAGCAACAAAAGGAACAAAAGGACGTGTTAGTTGCATGTGGGATTTAGATAAGAAGGTAACAGCCGCAGAAATACGGAAGGCTGAACGATTAGCAAAGGAATTAAAAAGGAGAGGAAGCAACTTTCGAGCACTACAGATTCAGGTTAGTGAAGTTACGTAATTCAGCTTTAAAAACTAAATTTTTACCAATTTGCACTTACTGTCAACTTGATGTTTCTTGCATATTATATTTCACAACGGATTTTGTCTTTCCTAATATAGAATAATCGTAGTTTGAAATGTATATTTCAGAATATAATTATCTGTTATCCTCATCAGTAACTCAAGACTCCCAGATAGAAACTACGGCTGCTCATTTTTCGTATAGCTGCTGCAAGAAAAAAAATTAGGGTTAGGCTCACTAAGTTCAGGTTCAAAAACTCAGAAAATGGTCTTACAGACCTAACAGACGGTCTCACTGACCTTAGAAACCTATACTTTGACACATCAAGTTTCAAAATCTAACGACATTAGGGGAAATTCCAAAGTGAACTGCCGACATGACTTGGATTTCCTGCCGGTCTGAAGATCCGAAATCCTGTTCCTCAGTCCCTTTGTCACTGACGTGCAGTGTTGCAACTGGGAAAATCCCCAAACTCCTCCGGGGAGTTGACATGACTTGATCAAATGCGGGCGATCGTGAGCTCAAATCGTGTCGCCGACCTCGGAAACGAATTCCCAGACTTTGGAAACCACTAATTTGACGCCTCAAGCGTCAAAATCCAACGAAGTGATGAAAATTTCCAAGTCAACTGCTGACGTGACTTGGATTTCTTGCCGTTCAGAAGCTCTAGAGCCTCCGAAAACGGTCTCGCTGACCTTAGAAACCCTAACCTTGACACGTCAAGCTTGAAAACCGGATGCTGCAGAATAACAAGTGAAACGACGGGAAATATGGGTCCGACCCCCAAATTGCGGTTCGAAGCCTCAAATTTTGGGATCTATGATTCCAAAATCGGACTCAGTGGGATAAAATATACCCTCTGGTCAGAGGAAAAGCCGAAATCTCGTGGGTGACAGTTCTGTCACCCTGTGGTAGTAGTTAGTTGGGTGACAATTTTGTCACCTGTCGATCGTGAAGTATATACTACTAATGTGATTCAAACAAGCCGAGAGCCTTCCATTCCAGGGAATCATTGCTTCTATCCTGAATGGTAGGCGAACAACCGCTATCGAACCATGGATTTTGGAGAAAGGAATATTGAAACGAAGATTGGAATGAATCTGCTCATCTCATCAACGATTAGGCCCCTATTTTTCAGGAGACACTGAAACGTCTTCAATGACTAAGCAGGTATTATTGCAAGAATAATTAGCTTGGATGATAATCAAAGCCTTTAAACTAGATTACTTAATGCTTTAGAAAATAAGTTTAGAAGGAATAACATTAAATTTGTGAAATATAAGACTGAGGCCAGAGTTACATATGAAAGGGAAGATGGGGGCTTGTTTGTAGCGAGAAGGACTATTGCTAAACACGGAAAGAGTATTTAAAATTTAATGGGACGATCCAGGATATATTTATTTATTTACAAATGTCACCACCAATCACGGGTAGATCCCTATTCAAGGAGGGGTTATTATTATTAGTATTATCACCATCACTATCACTACCATCACCATCACTATTACCACTAACATTTTGGTATTCATTAGTCAATTGTCGCAGATCATTAAAAATAATGAATGATACGTCCTCCTAACCACCTCGATCAGGATGAAAGAACCCGAGCAGCTCATAGAAGTGTACGTTGATATTCGATAAATAGAGGATTTCTGCATTTGGATGAAAAGTAATAATCTCGTGAGAAGAAGTAAGGTAATTAAGAAAATCCGAAAAATTTGTCCCCTATAGAACGATAACAGAAACACAAACATTACAGAAATAGGAAGACAGATTTTGTGAAATATAACATTAAAGTTTGGAGATTCAAGTAAAATTAGGCCTGTTTTAATAAAATGTTATCTCTTGCCTAGGCAGAAAGTAGTTCCAATCAGTCGGTAGTTATGGAATATGTTGTATAAAAAAAATGGTAAGATTTCTAGAGAATGAATATATTGATATTTGGATCTCAAACAAACATAGAATATTAAGGTGAGAGTTAGAGAGATGGTATTCCACTTCCAGTTCTTCTCTTTATACCGTTAAACTCCGGACACCTCCCGCCATCTTTTCATCAAAATAATCTGTTATCATAACTATCTCTTATAGAAAAAGTGTAATCTAGAGCTTTCCAATTATCAACTCTCTCCTTTCGTTATGAACATCAAGCTATTGCGTCACTCCTTTTGGCTCCTATGTAACTTATTACATAGAGCAATTTACTAATACTATTCCTATTTAATCTTCACTCTCTTGGTCACTATATCCTCACTTGGGTAAAGAAGTTTTCTCAGTATCGAATCTCCATCTTATCTATAATATTTCTCATTCTAGGGATGCTATTACCGACTATTCTATAAATATTAGTAAATATTCGTTATAAATTACGATATAATCGTATAATTTTAAATACATATCATAAATCGCCCTTTCGATAATTATCGCCTAAGGTGAATAAATAATATCTCAGATTATTCGAATATATTCAGATAATTATGATTTTATATTTTTCTAATCTCGATTATTAAATATTGATATATAATAATTTCAATATATATTATAAGTATATTAATAAATATATATATTATATATATTTATATAAATAAGAAATAATAGGAAAGTAATAAAATATAGATAAAATACGATTAATCTCAGGATATAAGTACGTACTTAATTCTAGTTAGTGTATAGGTTAATTACATAAAATAATTAAATGGATAACTTGCTATATAACTACTATATATATAAGTATACTATAGTGATTTTATAAATAACTTACTTAATTGCATACTGTATAAATTTCTAAAATAAAAAAATAGTTTATAAATTCATGATATCTCTCTCCAGATTATGAGTGCGTAGTATATAATGAGATGTAAAAATGAACTATCCTCGCGAGATAGCTACACTAAAATTGAATACACTTTTGGAATCAGCGGTGTGTATTTTAATAAATCATTAGTTATTATTAGAAAAAATTAATGTGAAATAGATTAATTAACGAAAATGAAACAATTTGAATAGTTATATTAATTAAATGGATAATGAGCTTTTTACACCTTAGTTGTGATTCCTAATCGTTAGCGTACTTAATTATATTTATTACTAAACGTATTGTTTCACAATATTTCCAACTTATCATTTGAAGCAAAGATTTAACAAGTAATGTTAAAGTTAAATTTATACAGTTAAATTTTTACAGTATACTGAACGTATATTAATAACTTAATTCCTTTATATATTATATATATATATAGATATATAATATATATATATATATTAATATATAATAATATATTAAATTATATTATATATATATTATATATATATATTATATATATATATATATATATTATATTTAAATATATATATAGTTTATATATAATTAATAATATTATATATATAGTATTATTAATATAAATATTTATATTACTATATATAACTTTTTTATTAATATATAATTATATCTCAGATTCTCTCCTTTTCTCGTAGTGCGTTAATGTTTAAACTCATTTGTAGCTGTAAAAATATACAAATCTCATTACCCACATACTTCAATACATAGGAGATATAAAATATATTATATTACTATTATTATATATATATATAAATATAGTATATATAATTAATATATTTATATAGTATATATTATATATATATTATATTAATATATAATATTTATATATAATTTATAATAATTAATATATATATAATATATATATATATAATAATATAATATATACTCTATATTTAGAAGAGAGAAAGTGCTCATTTATTTATTAAATATGAAGTGCAGACGATATTATACAAGAAAGAAA
>JABUQX010117600.1:17500-18585 GCA_015478945.1 Trachelipus rathkii | reverse complement strand
ATTTGAAACATCCCACGCCAGTGCAACCACAACCGACTACCAACACACACACTACACACAGCATACAATACAAAGATGTATCTTATAATATATAATACTAATATTATAATATATAGTAATATAGTATAATATTATATTATATATAATATATATATATAATATATTATATATATATATATACCTATATACTATCAAAATCAATATACAACTTGATCTATGTTTATATAAAAAATTTCCACCAGTCCTCCTGCTAGCGCTCTCCGTATGCAACCTTCAGCTGTCTTTCACGAAGCTTCCTCCTTCGCCGATCGGATCCAGTCGAGTCTTTGTCAAAAGCGTTCCAAACGGGTTCCCCCGAAGCAAAAGACTATGTAGTTTCGTGTTGAGCAACTTGATGACGTTGATGGTTTCCTATGGCCCTATCTCAACCCATTTCATTGGGAAGAGTTAGAATGGCAAAAGAGGATCTCCAGCCTCTCGAAAGCCGTGCGAACGAAGTGATAATCTCATATTGACACAACTGCGTCGGAACACTTTAACTATAAACCAGAAAATTGCTCTTGTGTTAAATATTATCACCCCTCACTGGCAATTCTTTATTTTTTAATTCAAAGGAGAGGTATCAAAACAATGACACCAAGAATTGGAAACTGAAAAAGGAGTAATATGTGCCAAGTTTCACACCCAAAATTACTTTACACTCCGCGTATCTAGTTGAGTTTGTACATTAAATAATGGAATTTTAAAAAGAACTTGATTTAAAAAATTTGTTCCTCCTCTCATAACTTTGTTTTAAAACAATTCAATTTTATTGTTTTATAAATCTGGTTCTTCATTCTATAATTTTGATTAAGTGGCAAATCTCGAAATTTCTCTGGTAGATTTTCATAAATTTTTGCTAGCTGCTTCTAAATAATAATCTGGCCTTAACTCATGCGGAACATCCTTCTTTCTCAAACAAACCATGCGCCTTTAACATACCAAATTTCAGCATTCTCTTCAGTCTCTACTCCAGATCTTTGCCTTCTTCTTTCTTTTTTTCGTTCTCCCAAGCTGTTGTTAATGCTTTCCAACTCCGACGACAG
>JABUQX010117600.1:2500-10000 GCA_015478945.1 Trachelipus rathkii | reverse complement strand
AATTTGCATCTCGACATGCCACAAACTCAGAATCAACATTGCATATTATATTTTTGACATGCAAATGAAGCCTTATGTTTTTATTTTTGTTGTTGTTGTTGTTGTTGTTGTTGTTGTTGTTGTTTTATGAGTTTGCTCTTCTTGAATGATAGTGAAAAGTTTTCGTTATCTTTTATTTGGACCAAGATCTTCTACCATATTATGCATAATTTGAATTTATTTATAAAATTATATATATATATATATATATATATATATATATATATATATATATATATATATATATATATATATATATATCTTTCATATATATATCTCTATATACTCTTTTATATACTCTGCTATAAATATATATATATATATATATATATATATATATATATATATATATATATATATATACATATATATATATATATACCTCTATATATATATATGCTATATAATTTGAATTTATTTATAAATATATATATATATATATATATATATATATATATAATGAGAGAGTTTGTTAGCAAATATCTTTAAAATGCAAAAGAAAAATAATAGAATAATAATAATTAAATATAAATAATAATATTGAATATAAAAGTATTTGTTTTAATTAAAGCATTGTACTAGAAGGCTCTGTGTGCGTGTGTATGTATGTGTGTTTGTGTGTGCGTGTGCGTGTGCGTGCGTACGTGTGTGTGTGTGTAGAGAGTTGTTTTTGCTTTTAGAAATATTTTAACTGATATTTTTCAATTTATGTATAACGTTTGCTAATTTTTTGTTATTAATGTTGATTCTTAAATTAGCCGATGCTCATATAAAGGAAGTATAATGATGCTTCATAACGAACCAAGTAGAACCTATTCGTTTTTCGCAATGAAATATGGTTTTATGAATTTTGGGAGGTATTTCACATCTTAAGTATACCCTATCGGTTTGAAAAGGATTTTCTTGCGTTTCAAAAAGTATATATATTTATATATATATATATATATATATATATATATATATATATATATATATTATATATATATATATATATATATATATATATATATATATATATATATATATATATATATATATATATATATGTAGAGTGGGGGGGGATGGTGTTAGAATGATGGAGAATGGAGGGTGCCCTACCTATTACGGTATAGGCGGATGATCTGGTTTTGTTTCGCGAAGCTGAGGAGAGTTTGATAGTTTGAGAAGATTGGTAGAGAGATTTGGCAGGGTGTGTAAAACGAGGGGTTTGAAAGTAAACGTAGATAAGAGTATGGTTATTGTTGTGAGTGAGGACAGTCCTCGGTGTGAAGTTATGTTAGATGGTGAGCAGCTGGAACAAATGTCCGAGTTTAAATATTTAGGATATATGTTGGATGAAAAGGAAACGGGTGATGCAGATAGTAGTAGGAAAGTTGTGAATGGCAGGAATGTGGCTGGTGGAATTAAATCCTTGGTGGATGAAAAGAGACTAAGTCTTGAGTGCGCTAGAGTCTTACATGAGGGTATGTTGCTACCTGTGTTAATGTATAATAGTGAGACTAGGGTCTGGAATAAGAGGTAGAGATCTAAAGTACATTGTGTTCAGATGAACAATCTTAGGGGTGTGTTAAATGTGAGAAGAATTGATAAAATGAGGAATGAACGTATTAAAGAGTTGTGTGGTGTGAAGAAAGGGGTAAAATAAGAAAATAAATGAAGATTTTATTGAAGTTGTTTGTCCATGCGGAAAGGATGAAGATGATAGTCCGGTTGGTTAAGAGGATGTATGGTGGTGAGTGTGTTGAAGTCGACCGGCTGAATAAGAAAAAAGTGAATTGAGTCAGTAAAGGAATGTGCCTGGAGGAGAAAATTGTGAGTTTGGCAGAGGCGAGAATGAAGGTGCATAATAGGGAGTAAATGGCGGTATTTTGTGAGTAAGTTTGTGGCCTACCTGGGAGAAGAAGGGAGTAACTTCCACATTAACGAGATGCCATAGTGAGGGTCCGTCGCCGTTCCGTGAAGGTCTAGGGTGGATTTTCTGACTGCGACGAGTTCTCACTAAAATTATAAAAGGGGCGGTAAGGCTTGACTTTCTTTTCGACTGCGTCATATTCTTCTACTAGTTTTCTGTTTCCGGTACTATGCTGCACTTTATACACTATTTTAATTTATATTTTAATGTGGTATATATATATATATATATATATATATATATATATATATGCTATATATATATATATATATATATATATATATATACTATATAATATACTATATATATATATATATATATATATATATTACTGCAGTTTTTTTAAAGTAAGGTAAACTTTGACGCCCTGTTAGACTAACCAATCGAGAAAGGTTCCGGTCTCCTCGGCCTACGGAAATAGAATACCTCAATAATTTACTCCTTTTCGGCTGACAAAACTGTGAATAACTCATATTTCCCGCCTCAACCAGGCGCGCACCATGGTCTTTCCTTTTGGGGGAGTATTCTCAATTCTCAGCAACGGAACTCTATATACCATATAAATATATATATATATATATATATATATATATATATATATATATATATATATACTACTATGCTATATATATATATATATATATATATATATATATATATATATATATATATATATATATATATATGCTGACTTTTTAATACTACTATGCTGCCTATATTTATATATATATATATATATATATATATATATATATATATATATATATATATATATATATATATATATATATATATATATATATATATATATATATATATATATTAATCACTTAACCAAGATCACTCTTATGTCGTTTATTCTGATTCTATTAGCGCGCTACACGCGCTTAAAATCCTATTCTAAAAACGCAATGGTATCCACTTGTACAACAATTTCTTCGACTTCTCCACTCCCGTAAACAAATTATTTTATGTTGGACTCCCCTCTCATGTAGGGTAACTGGAGTAATCGCTGACAGAGAGGCCAAATGGCCGCCTCCTCTTCTCGGAGAGTTGTTCCAGGTACCTCCCCGATGCCATTCGACAAGGACGCCTCCCATCAACTGATTACTATCATGCTCTCCGACGGGGCTTTCGATCTTGTTGGCAAGAGTGCTGGACGAGTGATCGGCGGGGAAGGAAACTCAGAAACATAAAGCCGAACATCGGTGAGTGGTCTTCCTCCCACAGACGAAAGCGCTTACATGAGGTGATACTTGCACGCCTCCGTATTGGCCACACTAATATCACTCACAGTCATTATATGTCACGAGACCCTCCTCCCATTTGCAAATTTTGCCGTCGCCACACCCCGCAATCTGTTCATCATATCTTCATTGATTGTTCCCATCTGGACCCTATTCGCTGTCGTTATTTTCCTACTTTACGGTCCATAACACCTTCTAAAAGATTATCCCATATCTTATCTGAATCTTCCCACTTTAGCAGTAACACTATTTTCTTGTATCTTCAAGAAGTGAATATTCTTTATAGCATTTGATTTTGTTATGTAATCTTAAGACTATTAACAATGCAAGGATAAAATTTTATTTAGTTTTTATTCATTTTGACTGACTGAATATTCATTTCACCAATCAAATCTTTCTTTGACATTTGAAACATATATAGGACAGGGCCCTCCCCATGGTGCTGATTTTTAGCCCAGTGTGGCCGCTTCTTTTGTGAGACGTGGTGTGTCCTATACACTAACTCAAAAATATATATATATATATATATATATATATATATATATATATATATATATATATATATATATATATATATATATATATATATATATATATGTGTTTATATGTATATACATGTATATAATACCCTGCTATATATACTATATACATCTTTATAATATTGTAATTATATATATATTTATATGACGTACGTGCGTAAGGTTTTCAAAACCTAAGTTTATAGAGTTTAACAGTATATTAAAAAAAAATGTGAAGTTACAAAAGAATTTCTTCATGTCCAAGGTTTTTAAAGGCAAGTAGGTCATCGAGGATCTCTCTTAATATTCTTAAGTTTTAATTAAAAACTCCTCTCGCACACAAAGCTATCGTAATAATGGGTTTTTATCAACCTTTAAAAAAAGGAATAAAACATTTGAAAAAAAATGGTTTGGAAATAGAATTTTGAAAACTTTTTATGGACCAACTCTTTGTTTTGTTTTGTTAAGCATTTTTTTACTGGAAGAACAAAAAAAGGGTTGAGATAATAGTATCATCCGTGAATCTTACATGAAATCATACCCATAGCATTAAAGGGGAATCAAAAATTAATAATAATAATAATAATAATAACAATAATAATAATATAATAATAATAATAATAATAATAATAATAATAATAATAATAATAATAATAATAATAATAATAATAATAATAATAATAAAAATAATAATAATAATAATAATAATAATAATAATAATAATAATAATAATAATAATAATAATAATAATAATAACAATAATAATAATAATAATAATAATAATAATAATAATAATAATAATAATAATAATAATAATAATAATAATAATAATAATAATAATAATAATAATAATAATAATAATAATAATAATAATAATAATAATAATAATAATAATAATAATGGTTTGCATTATAGTTAGGTTAGGTTATTATATTATCTTCTATCTATCTATCTATCTATCTATCTATCTATCTATCTATCTATAACTATCTATTAATCTACCTATCTATCTATCTATCATAATTGTATATATATATATATATATATATATATATATATATATATATATATATATATATATATATAGATATTTATATATATATATGCTGCTATACTATTTCTTTATCTCTCTGCTATATATATATATATATATATATATATATAATTCTTTAAATGAAATAGAGTCGTTGATGAAAATTGCAAATCACGATTCTGTTATCGTGTTTGAAGATTTTAATTCTGATTTCGATGATTCGATAATTGGTAAAATAGTTAAGGAATTAATTGAAAGAAATCATTTGATTATAGTAGATAAATTTTAATCGAAATATTTGTTAATTGACCTAATTGACTTAATTTGTTAATTTGTTAATTGATTCATAACACGACATCATGGCTTGACTATGTGATTTTTTTGGAGGGCTTAAAAGTAAGATTCACTATGGTAGAGATGTTATGCAATTTATATTTATATGATCACCTTCCTCTGTCATATAGTTTTGAACTAGATGAAAGTATTCAGGTGTTAAATCACGAAATTAAGGATACCAAATTCATATACAGGAACAAACTTACGATTAAAGAAATGAATGAATGCGTAATCAGTAAAGACTCCTTCATTGTTTGATAAATACAATTTTTTAAAAATAATTTTTCCTACTGTTGTAAATATAACTGTAGGGATAAAGAACATTTGGATCTGATACAAATTTGGTATAAAATTATATGTAATATGTTACAAATATCAAGCGATAAATTATCTGTGGTTGGCAAAAAGTTAAACATTGTTGTGTATACCAGGTTAGAATGGTAATTTAAATAAGTTGGATAAAGAAGCTAACTTAAGTATTAAAGGATGAAAAATAAATGGGGACAAAACGAAATGGTAAGAATTATATACCAAAATGTGTAGACCAAGAGCTAAATTTAAGCTCGAATAAAAAAAAATGTAAAACTAAGTTAATGAAAATAAAATCAGAAATGTAAAGCTTATCAATAGTTTAAATAATAAAAAATAGAAAAAGTTTTATAATCAAGTTAGTAAAGAAAATAAATTTAATAAAATTGCGTCAAAAATAGATGGAGAAACAGACGAAAGAAAAATTGCAGAAAAATTATCTCGCAAATTTATGAGAAAACTTGATGATAACTTCTGTAAATCGAAAATTAGCATTTTACATAAAAATATTTGCTGGTCGGAGGAGGTTTATGAAATGCTTAATGAAGCAATAATTAAAAAATTAATTAATAAAATGAAACCTATTCTCGGGCTAGATGGAAAACATCTTTACAATATAAATGTTGAAAATGTGAGATTAGATAGGACTATAGCTACGCTTATGAATGCGTGTTTGATGAATAATTGCATCCCTGTAGAGTTGCTTATAGGAGTTATAACTCCGATTGGAGATTGGACAGACTCTAACAACTGTAGACCTATTATGAATGCATTCTTAAAGTTGCTTATTCGAATATGGACTTTTGAATATTATGGAGGATTACATATCTTTGGATGACTGAAAACATGGATTTAGACCTAAATATTCAACAGAAACGGCTCTTTTCGTTTTAAACTAAACAATTGCTGGCTACACTAACGATAAATCTTCTCTTTATGCAGCGTTTTTGGACATATCAAATGTATTTAATAAATTACATCATGAAATATTATTCAAAAAGTTAGAGAAAATGCAAATCCCAAATATAATATATAATATTTTAGTTAATATTATTGTAATCCAATATGACTATGTCAAATTTAAAGATAGTGTATCACTAATATCGCATAAGAATGGTGTGAGACAGGGTGGATTTTGTTACTGTGGTTTTTAATATTTATATTAACGATCTTACAAAAAGAAAGTAAAAAGTGAAATATGTACTAAAATAGGAATATTTATGTAAAAAATATAGTAGTGTACGCGGATGATTTAGCTTTTGGTATGTCTTCAGTGTCATATCTCCAAGAATTACTGACATGACAAAGAGAACATTATTCTGGATTTTTGTCTGAGTAATAACTATATAAAAAAGCATTGTTTGTTTGAAAATTAAGAGAATAACCTTACTTGAAATTTAGTTAAAAATAAAACTTCTCTAATATTTTTGAAATATATGAATGAGATGAAATCTATTGACTTGACCAGTAAATGTAAACTTAGAATACTGCTCAGATGTGAAAAATGCCAGAGATAAATTCTTTTGTTGTTTAATGTTTTAACACTGAGAAGATTTAGTCCAGTAAATCCAAGATATATTGTTATATTTAGTTAAGTCATTCTGTATGTCTTTTACCGGAGCAAATATTTGGACAGAAGATAAGTCAAAAATACTAGTCAAATTTAAAGTTTAAAAGAGTATGCTTTCATAATCCCACTGAAAAATATATAAAATTTTTAATAAAGATTAGAGAATGTTTAATATTCAATGTTTGGTGTGTTGATGTTTAATCATTATTTAAATTAACAAGTTATGTACTTACTGCCTTTTGGGTTATTACAAGCAAGTTACTTTGTGATAAAAATATTCTGTTTCACAAAGTGTAAGGAGTGTGAATTAATAAATTTAATAATAATCTAGATGTGTGCTTTATATGTTAGAACTAAGTTTGCACAAAGAAGGAAAAATTCCTTTAGCACATAATTTGTGCAAAGCGAGTATAGACTCGAAGTTGTAACTTTTTGAAACTTTGTTGAACTGTGTATTTGGAACGCTTGTTCGTAAAGACATTATTGATTATTGGGGCCAAGTTTCGCTAAGCAATTCTGAAACACCTTGAAATAAT
>JABUQX010117599.1:5000-7500 GCA_015478945.1 Trachelipus rathkii | reverse complement strand
CACATCGTCATCTAAAGGAGTTGTCGTCGTTCACTTGATTATTACTCCTCTACCTTACATTTATGCCTCATACATACGTGAAATTTAATTCATAATGTTCATGTTTTTAACTAATATTTATAATTAACTATTTAAATTATTTATATAATAACAAAAATTTAAATATACTTTTAATTAAATATGGTAAAGTTATTTAATTTTTATTATATATACCATAAAATCTCAATAATTAAATAATTTATTACGGATGTTCATTATAGATATCTTATATATATTTATTATATGCTATTCTAGGCCATATCGATTATATATATTATATTAATATATATTATTATATAATATATATTAAATAAAAATATATTAATTTAATATATTATATAATTTTATTAATAATTTAAATATTATTAATATTAATATTATTGAATTATAAATGTATATATTAATAAAATATATAGTACTGTCGCTATATATATATTTACTGTACGCGATATTGGCTTACCACTCTTACGGGTCAAGACCCCTTTAAATTAACAATAAGGAGTATAGGGGTCAAAAAAATTTATGCAAATGTGATCATAAAATCTCATATTGGCTATAGCATAAAAATTTTAATTAAAAACTAAATATACTAAGAAATAGCCACAAAATAAATTACCAAATTAAGAATTAATGTTACTCAAATCAATCATTCTTGTAGCTACTCAAAATGAGCCTAGAAAGTTGCAGAAAAAAAATTCAACAACCAAAGTTGAATAATAATATTAGTAATGCACTCGTGAGATGAAGCAGTGAATTATAAATGTTGTAAAGAACATTATATTTGAATGAGAATTTCTTTCAAGTTTAATATTTAAAGTTTATGAACACGTGTAATGAACAGATCATCATTGCATAAGATTTTGAAGCTCTGTCTAACTCTAAAACTATGTGAAAAAATAACTAATAGTCTTAGTTATTCCAACGCTTACATTGCAGATGTTATTGTACCATTGAAATCTCTAAGAACAGTGCACTCGGATATTAAGATTATTTTAAAGGCATTAAGAGTAATGTCTCGATTAATGACGATGATTTGTTTCAAAGGATTAAAGAAACAATTTTAAGTAACCTGGATATGAATTTTATGATATAATCACTATCACAAGTCACAAGAGTATCAACTACTCTGATTTGAGTGGTACAAATCCTTTCATTTCACTTTCAGTGATTATAGCGGCGGGAGGCAATAGTGCTCAATCGCTTTCAATGTTGCATAAAGAAATTATTGTTGAACAGGAAAGAGTCATCGAAAATACGCTTGGGAACCAATACTAAAGATCAAGGGATAAAAATAAACTGATGCGATGATTTAATAAACCTCAACGAGCAAGAGTAAATGACAAAACTAAAGTTGATAAAATATATGATTTATGTTCTAATTATAAATGAGTACAGAGTGACGCTAATTCTCTCGAGTTATCCCAAATTGAGTAAACTTCTTCAGGCATTTTCTTGTTTGTTCTCCCAGTAGTGACCCGTGCGAACTTTTATTTAACCATAAAAGTATAATAATATATGATTAAAAAGCGCAACAGACTTTTTAGTGAAAATTCTGAGAAAGTCCTATTATTAAAATATAACTTGCCTTTAATAAGGTTCTAATCTTAAAAGACATTTTTCCTTTATTCATAAATGGGTGGACATTGAAACAGTGATTGATAGGGTGAGTAATAATTTGGTCCCTCGTTCCGCATCTTGATAATGCGCCCAACCATTGCAAAAACCTGTCTCATTCCTGACGGATCGCTCTTTTCGGTTTTTATCGAACCAAAATTAATTGACCATTTATCAAAAAAGTTTAACTAATATTGTATTTTGTCATTACACTTTTTGATTTTTATTTGTTTAAAGATTTTTAGATAAAATGCTGAAAATCCGTATTCCCATCTTCTAATCAGAAATATCATATCTCCGACAGTATATATATATATATATATATATATATATATATATATATATATATATATATATATATATATATATATATATATATATATATATATATATATATATATATATATATATATATATATATATATATATATATATATATATATATATATTCAAGATACCACCTCTCGATTGCAGGGCCCTTTTCAAGGAAGCGCAAAAAATAGAAAGAAAGAAAAAGCATTCCATCCTATGCCTAACCGAGTTCCCTCAGGTATGCTTAAAATTGGGCTTTAAAGAGAGGAAAAACAGATGATGGCAAAGAGTTCTACAGAACAGATCTGACTGGAAAGAAGGAAGCACCACAACGACCGTGCCTTGAGTTTCCAATTTTCACACAAATTTCATGTGAAAGCAAAGCACCTCTTGTTACAATGACAACGCAATGGTAGAAGAATTCCAGAAATTAACTCATTCTAGCACCAGCCGTTATTATACCGATAGAAAAAGAGATAGTGCCGCAGAGATAGAGGGTCAAGGGAGGTTGAAAGTGGGGGACAGTTTATTAATC
>JABUQX010117598.1:72500-75000 GCA_015478945.1 Trachelipus rathkii | reverse complement strand
GAAGCTCAATTTTGTTAAAAAAATAATTCTTCACTGAAATAATATATATATATATATATATATATATATATATATATATAGTACCTTAACTTATATATATATATATATATAACTCTTTTATATATATATATATATATATATATATATATATATATATATATATATATATATATATAAAAATAATTCTTCACTGAAATAATATATATATATATATATATTTAAAGGTAAAGCTTGAGACGCTTTATAATATTTATAATGGTAAATGCCTTTAAGGTAAAAAATAAACTAAAGGAAGGATTTCAAAATCCTTTTAAATTTTTAAAATATTGTACTAATTTATTTAGTAGAGTCTATTCACATTAGCTTTCAGCCTAAGGAGGCCCTCTGTCAGATGTGTTACATAAAGAACTAAATTATAAATCTAAAAATTAACTAATTAATATAAAGAATCTAAAAATCAAGTAATATTAGAAAGTTTTGGGATTAATTTCTTAAAAAATGGTGTGGAGTTTAAGATGTTGTTTAAGATGGGATCAATTAGGAGCTCGTTTTTTTGTATGTTAAAGTTTTTTGTGTTGTTTATACAGAAAGATTCGGTAAGTTTTCTAAGGTGTAGATGTTCTATGTTAATTATAGGTGTCATGTGAGTGATATCTATTGTTTGGTTTTGGGAGGCTCTATGTATGGTGAGGGCAGAGTGGGTTGTCTGTAAGATCATATTTGTGTTAATATTGTCTGCGATGGAAGTCATGAGTTTCTCCAATATAAGAGCTATTACAGTTAAGGCAAGGGATCTTGTAAATGCATTGTGAAGTAGAGGGATTATGATGTGTGTGTGAGGTTTGAGAATGTACTTAAAAGGGAGGGTATTGGAGGTGGTGATATTGATGGTGTTTGGTAAGATTTTTTTAACAGAGTTATGTATTTGTGTAGGTAAGGGGAGAAAAGATTTAAAGGTGTTTTTAGTGTTGGTTTTATTGTAATATGTATTTTTTGCTTTACGTAAAGCTTTGAAAAATGATGTGGGAAGGATAACATCTTCAAAAATCTTTGCTACCTCGCTCAATCTCAACCAGGTGGAACTTTCATTCAAGATCTGTAATACAGTTTTTGAAAATATTGACGAAATAAAAGAATGTTTTAATATTATATTAAATGGGGATGAATTTCAAGACGTAAATACAATTAACCTTGCGTCAGGTCACATTAAAATTATTGAGGGTAATAATTTCAAATTCTGGCATTCTTTTTTTCATAAAATCAGTAGACTTTTTTTTATGGCCGGCTGCAAAAAAAGGGTCACTGATCCCCTCAGTATCAAGATGTTCATTGATAATTTTGAGTGGAAAATTCTTTTAATAAGGGAAGAGTCCCAGGAGACAATACAAAACTTGGAAAAGAGAAGAAAAACGGATATCTCCGAATTAAATCGAGAGGCTAAAGAGATATGTGACATAATTATTTGTCAGATAAAAGATAGATTTACGTTCTCACGACATTTAATTGTTGCCACGTTATTTCTGCCGGAAATGTTTCCTCAGTATGATCCCATCTTTCCTGAGAAAAATGTAAATGAAACCTGTAAAGTGTACACTTTCATTGACATAAACAAACTTAAAACAGAACTATCTTTAATATATACCTAGAAGAATTTCGTTCTATGTCTGGAGCCATAGCTTTATTTGATGTCATTACTGAAAATCACTTGGAAGCCACTTTTAGTGAAAGTGTGAAACTATTAAAATTTTTAATAACCATTCCGATGACAACGTCCGAAGTTGAGTGCTATTTTTCTACTTTAAAAAGGATTAAAACCTTTCTTAGAAACACCATGGGGTTAGCAATGCTTTCGATCGATTTTAATAATAATTTTAATAATAAGGTGATTGATAAATTTGGACTTTCTTTTTAAATAAAATTGTAAAAGTAAGTTACATAACTTTTTAAAAATAATTGTAAATTTTTTTAATTTTTCTAGATTAATGCTTTACGGTCATCAATGCTCTCTTTTTTGAAACACACACGCACTCACACACACACACACACACACATATATATATATATATATATATATATATATATGTGTATGATTTATATATATATATACTATAAATATATAAAGATATATATATATATATATATATATATATATATGTGTGTGTGTGTGTATATATGTGTGTGTGTTATGTGTGTGAGTAAAATGTAAAATGCAACTACCAATATATTTTAGGACGAGCCGCGCCTGATATATATATATATATATATATATATATATATATATAATATATATATATATATTTACTTATATATATATATATATATATATATATAACCAACATATATATATACTATATAACTGCTATATATATACTTATATATATTTCTTTATATATATATATATATATATATAACAACATATAAAATATGCGCAATGTAAACTATATTCGGTTCCTACCTGCAGTGTTTGCAAAGGAGGTTCCACAGAGTGCCAACAAACGAG
>JABUQX010117598.1:65000-67500 GCA_015478945.1 Trachelipus rathkii | reverse complement strand
CTGACACCGTCCTGGCATGCTCTCGGGCGAATGTCCTGGACAGTGATTTGATCCCATACGTCGTGCAGTGCCTGTCGCAGGTCCGGGAGGGTCCGTGGAGGGGGTTGCAGCTGTCGGATCCGACGTTTCAGGATATCCCACAAATGTTCGATTGGGTTGAGGTCCGGACTATATGCTGGCCACTCCAACGCCGTAATTTGAACCGTCCTAAGGTAGTCGTTCACACATTGGGCCTTGTGTGGTCTTGCATTGTCATGCATTAGGATGAAAGAGTCACCGATGTAGGGGGCATATGGCACGACATATGGTTCGAGGATGTCTGTGATATACCTTACGGCTGTAAGAGTGCCTCCATCGAAGATGTGCAACTCCGTAGGCCCCGATAAAGAGATGCCTCCCCAGACCATAACCGACCCACCTCCAAACGGCGGCACCTGCAGCACATTGCATTGCGCGAACCTCTCCGTCGGTCGTCGGTATACTCTAGCACGCCTGTCCGAGGCGTACAGAGACACTCTCGACTCGTCCGTAAAGAGCACCTTTGCCCAATCGTCGACCGTCCAATGGATGTGTTCTCGGGCAAATGCCAGTCGCGCCCTTCGATGTGCCGTGGTGTGCGGTGGACCTATGGCAGGCCTCCGGGGCCGGTAATTATGTTCCGCAAGGCGTCGACGCACTGTATTGTCACTCACCCTGGTGCCGTGTACCTCCGCCAGCTGTATCTGCAGATGTCGTGCCGTTGTGTGGCGCTCTCGTAATGCACGCAGACGTATAAATCGGTCTTCCACGGGTGTCGTGGCCCTGGGCCTACCTTGTCCTCGCCGGCGATCATGTGTCAGGGTTTCCTGGTACCGTTGGACCACCCGTGCAATCGTTGTGTGCGCTACACCGAACCGTCGACCAAGTGCCCGGTACCCGTGTCCTTCGGCGTGGAGTGTTGTTATCTGCACGCACTGATCTCTTGGCAGTTGACGTACTATTCTCTCCATGTTTATCGGAGTCGCTTCGTACGTGAATGATCCCTCGCTCGATTATACCCCCGACATAACCTACCCCCACCTCTCCCAGGTCTAGTTACGTGGTTTATGTTTTCCTAAATTTATCGCGGTGACGGCCCCAATACTGCAGCGAATTCTCTGCGGGGTGGTTACATAGTTACATTGATGCTGTCGTCTGTGTTGGTGTGTGGTTTCATGGGGTTAGGGGCCTTCCCGTTCCTGCGAGTGAGATTTACCCTTGTGGTGCGTTATTTTTGACGAGTAGTAATATATAAGGACAGCACATGTGGTGTTAAACCGGGCTTGTGTGGCGAAAGTTCAGAGTTCGATTCTTAGATCGAGAAAAATTTTATAGAAATATTTTCCTCCTTAATTCAAAGTAATAATAATAATAATAATAATAATAATAATAATAATAATAATAATAATAATAATAATAATAATAATAATAATAATAATAATAATAATAATAATAATAATAATAATAATAATAATAATAATAACCCTGTTTTCCTCCTTCATTCAAATCTCGTAAAGTATATATTTAATAATAATAATAATAATAATAATAATAATAATAATAATAATAATAATAATAATAATAATAATAATAATAATAATAATAATAATAATAATAATAATAATAATAATAATAATTTTAATAATAAAAAAGAAAAATAAGAAATAAAAATAATAATAATAATAATAATAATAATAATAATAATAATAATAATAATAATAATAATAATAATAATAATAATAATAATAATAATAATAATAATAATAGCATATTTGTGTGGCAGCTTCGAAGATTGATGAGAGAAGTAAAAAGGAAAAAAAATAATCAGGTCATACCATAAGTAATATTCGAAATCTGATAATCATAAGACTAGACGAACATTAGAGACTTTCTTTGTGAAACGTCCGGAATTTCAGAAATACCAAAAATAATGATTAAAAAAAATATATATGTAAATATGAATTTTTTACCTTAGATAAATATTTTTGTATACTATATATATATATATATATATATATATTTGCTATCAGTATATATATATATAGTATATATATATGATTAAAAAAAATATATATGTAAATATGAATTTTTTACCATGGGTAAACTATTTTTGTGATGAAAGTTTCAAAAAGAATTGTTCAATACAAATTAATAGAGTCAGGTCTAAAGTTTACGTAAATTTTTATGTAAATTTTTATGTAAAATCATGACATAAATAGAACCTCACGCGGCTTGAAGCCTCAGGTTTGTAATACCTCATTATCTTATTATGCTACTGTTATATATATATATATATATATATATATATATATATATATATATATATATATATATATATATATATATATATATATATATATATATATATATATATATATATATATATATATATATATATATATATGCTGCTATATATCTAGGTATATAATATATATATATATATATATATATATATATATATATATATATATATATATATATT
>JABUQX010117598.1:60000-62500 GCA_015478945.1 Trachelipus rathkii | reverse complement strand
GCTTTAAAGGTTTAGTGTTTGTTATTTAAATTGTTCAAAATTATTATTATTGTTATTATTATTATTATTATTATTATTATTATTATTATTATTATTATTATTATTATTATTATTATTATTATTATTATTATTATTATATTGTTATTAGTATTATTATTATTATCCGACTGACAGGACGGAAGTCCTTCCTAGGGGCTGGAATTTTTTTTTTAATTATTATTATTTATTATTATTATTATTATTATTATTATTATTATTATTATTATTATTATTATTATTATTATTATTATTATTATTATTATTATTATTATTTCAGGAAAGTGCAAAATGATATGTTTTTATCTTGTTACAGAAACATAAATACATTTCGTTAATAATTCATATCTCTGCATGAATGAAAAATAAATTTCAAATAATATTTAAATATTTACATAGTCTTTCTCATAGCCATGTAAATTTATACTTGAAAATATGTGTAAAACGTCAGTTTCTTGAATAAATTGTGGGAAAATGAAACTTCTACTACTACTACTACTACTACTACTACTACTACTACTTCTACTGCTAATAATAATAATAATAATAATAATAATAATAATAATAATAATAATAATAATAATAATAATAATAATAATAATAATAATAATAATAATAATAATAATAATAATAATAATAATAATAATAATAATAATAATAATAATAATAATAATAATAATAATAATAATAATAATAATAATAATAATAATAATAATAATAATATTAATATTAATAATAATAATAATAATAATAATAATAATAATAATAATAATAATAAACATTAATGATAATTATTATTATTATTATTATTGTTATTATTATTACTATTATCTATTATGTATGTATGTATGTGTATGTCTAATAAATAGTAGCTTATTATAATCATTAATTATTATCTTTATTATTATTATTATTATTATTATTATTATTATTATTATTATTATTATTATTATTATTATTATTATTATTATTATTGTAGTTTGTCAATTATTATCAGTATTATTATTATTATCACTATTATTGTTATTATTATTTTCTTTTTGTAAAACTTATCCCCATCATATCTACAAATATTATTATTTTTAAGTATTCTAATTGTATCAAAATTGATTTTGGGATTACATTAATATTTACAGTATTACTTTGGGGCTCAAAGGACACCACATTGTGTTACAATTAGTAGCCCCCTTTCAGAAAATGTATTGTATTAAAATTGTAAAATAACATATTAAAATTAATAATGTATATTGTTCACTTCCTGAATAAATTGTATTGATTATTATTATTATTATTATTATTATTATTATTATTATTATTATTATTATTATTATTATTATTATTACCATATAATTATTATTATTATTTTTATTTTATTATTATTATTATTATTATTATTATTATTATTATTATTATTATTATTATTATTATTATTATTATTATTATTATTATTTTTAGACTTATTATTATTAAATATATTTCGTTTCAGAACACAGCATATATTTAAAGAAATATTAACATATTTTCAAATACTAAGGGAGTATACAGGTTATTATAACTGATTAATGGCTTGAAAATTGTAAAATAACAGTGTAATATAAATCTGCATGTGATCTTGGGTGTTGTTAACTCACTTGGGAACTCTCATAATGAATAAAACTTTTAGATTGAATTATTGTGTGTGTGTGTGTGTGTGTGTGTGTGTGTGTGTTATTATTATTATTATTATTAGTATTGGAAAATTATTAATTTATTCATTTAATTAAAAACTTTCTTATATATATATATATATATATATATGTATCTATATACTTCTTTATCTTATATATATATATATATATATATATATATATATATATATATATATATATATATATATATATCTATATATATATATAACTAATAATATATATATATATATATATATATATATGTATATAAATAATATGTATATGTATATATAATAATAATATGTAATAATAATATATGTATAATAATATATATATATATATATATATATATATATAAAAATAAATATTTGAATATATATATATTATATATATATATATATATATATATATATATATATATATATATATATATATATATATATATATATATATATATATATATATATATATATATATATATCTAAGGCGTATATATATAGGGTAGGCAGGGTAGGTAGCTCCTACACAATATTTTTGAGTCTTTTTATATAATACGATTATAAATGGTAAAGTTAACTAAATTATTAAAATTTTATGTAAGTGGAAAAAAGACTGATTTAAAAATAAATTTAAAAGAAAATCAACTACTTTAGTAATAACAATTATAATAATTAAATTCATTTGGAAATTTTCCTTCCTACCCTAGACTTAAAAGTAAAACTGAAAGCATTGGGCGTACGGGTAGATCTTCATATTTCATATAAAATATATAGGAAAAAGCCAAGCGTCATACCTTG
>JABUQX010117598.1:50000-55000 GCA_015478945.1 Trachelipus rathkii | reverse complement strand
AATTAGATTACCTCACTTCTTCCTATCCTTCACTTTCTTCATTCTTTTTTTTCCCCCGATTCAGATCATTTTTTTAAAAAAAAAAGTTCCTTTTACTGACCTCCCTTCAATCGACCTTCAATAGTGGTTTTTAACTTTATTTATTTTACTAAATTTCATAATTTTCATAGTTATTTTTGTTATATATATATATATATATATATATATATATATATATATATATATATATATAATATATATATATATATATATATATATATATATATATATATATATATATATATATATATATATATATATATATATATATATATATATATATATATATAATTCATAAAAAAAATAATAAAATGATAGAAGGGGTTTTCAGTCCTTTGCTACCAGACGAAGAGATTTCTTTATGATTCGATGGTTTCTTGAAACGCAGCTTCACTCTTGTTAGATTTTAATGTTTAAATTTTTGTTTTTTCTAACTTTAATTTTGCATTTAATATTTTATTAAAATCGTCAAAAGAAATGTTGCCGAAAAAAAGTGTAGCTCCTCCATATTAGATTTCAAATAAAAATAATTTAAATGTTTCAATTTCGCAATTTTAAAATTCAAAATAAATAAATGGATTTTTTATTATTATTTTAGTAGATATTGTAGCTATGAAAATATACTTCTCAAAGCACCTATTTAGCAACCCTCTCAGATATTCAGTCTTCTCCCCAATAACCTTTCAGATCTTCCTTCTTCTTTACTGAATCCTTCCTGGTGCTTCTCTTCTTCCCTTCCCTTCTGTTTTTTATCACTTCCACAATTATATATATATATATATATATATATATATATATATATATATATATATATATATATATATATATATATATATATATATATATGTATATGTATATATATATTTAAAATATATATATCATATATATATATATATATATATACTTCTTCTCTTCTTATACTATATATAACCTTATATATAGCAACTAACCTATATAATAACATATATAATATATATATGTATATATATATATAAAAACAATATATATATATAACAAAAATATATATATATATTATAATAATATATATATATATATATATATATATATATATATATATATATATATATATATAATAATAACATAATAATAACAATAATAATAATAATAATAATAATAATAATAATAATAATATATATATATATATATATTTTACAATGTTCATATAACTAAATTTAAAATATATATAATCATAATATATATATATATATATATATATATATATAATAATAATAATAATAATAATATAATATATATATATATATACTCAACATATTAATAATATAATAATAATAATATATATATATATATATATATATGACCTGACTCCTCTTCGGAAATTGACGCATTAAAGATAGAAAGGAAGAGAAGAGACTGAAGAGCACAAGAGAATGAAGCTTGAAGATTGAAAGCTGCAACAGCTTCAGATAAAGTTTGAATAGTCTCAGGATCAGAAAATGAGAATGTTTTTGACAGTGGTCTCTTTCCCAAATTATTATTGAAATAATAATTTTAACAAATTAATAAATTTGCATCTAAAACTTTAGTGAAAGAAGCAACATTTTACATTTCGATAATATTTTAGTGGTGGAACAACAAAATTTTCGCCATTTTTTCCATTTAGTTAAAAAGAAATAAAAAATTATCTGAAATAAATGGAGCCACAAAATTTTCAGTTCTCCCCCTCGCGAGAACGATGGTTCAAATCGTTGAATCTGGTTACCTGAACGGGCACAAAATTTCCTTCAATACTACTAGATTTTCAGTAATATTTAATTACAGTTTTCGGCATAATGAATTAGACTAATCTCAATAGCCACACATCATAAAAAACAAACAAAACATACAACAGAACAGTTTATTATAACATACAAATCTCTCTCTCTCTCTCTCTCTCTCTCTCTCTCTCTCTCTCTCTCTCTCTCTCTCTCTCTCTCTCTCTCTCTCTCTCTCTCTCGCAAAGAAGGTTCGCCCTTCTGGATTCTAGACAAGTCCACGGTGGCTAGAATTTCGAAATGTGTTGAGCAAAAGCAGGGCTTGCCATCAAGCCTAGATAATCTGCGGAATACAATCCACTTGGTTAAAATATATGAATGTAGGATGAAATTGAAATCAATTGAAAAAAACCGGAAGGAAGAACAAGAAATGAAACGAATCATTGAATAAGATCATACTCTAGAAGAGATTATAATTATAATAATTATTGTAATTATCATCATTATTAGAATTGTTATATATATATATATATATATATATATATATATATATATATATATATATATATATATATATATATATATATATATATATTTTATTTTTCTTTATATTATATATATATATATATATATATATATATATAATGGTGAACTTACCTATCATTTCTCTATCCAGAATGACATTGAGCAGTTGGTGCAGCTCCATGCATGCATCCCGGTCGTCTTGAAGGGGAACTTAACATTCTAGAACTTATTTTTTAACTTTCAATCCTTATCCTTCTTCCATTAAAGTATTTCCAGCTCTGGGTTCCTCCGATTGCTTTTTAATCCCTTTATCCTCCTTTAATATATTTGTCACTTCGGAGGTGTAGTCGGACTTTCGGTCGTATATTTTGACTTCCCCAATGGAATGACTACTGCTTCAGTGGGAGGGGGGGGGTCCCTGAGGGGGTCCCTCGGAATATGCAAAACGTATAATCGAATTCATTCTCTCTGGCATGAAGGAATATATTCCTTATTCTTTCCCTTTTTACTTAAACTAGCAAACCTTGGCTTAACTTTGTTTATTCTCGCGTTATTCGCCACAGGGACGCCACAGGGACGCCACAGGGACACCACAGGGACGCCACCTTCAGGAATTATCGTCCTCTTCAAAATTCCAGAAACTCTTGCTGTTAATATTTCATTCCGGAATCGTGGAAAATCTATTCTTCGTAACACTACAAACTCTCCTCCGTAGAAAATGCGATAATTTTTCTGGTTCCTCTTCCTCCCTCACACCCTTTCCGTTATTTTGCAAAAAATGTCACCTCTAACTTCTGCTGAAGCTGAACTCTTCTACCTCCTAACTCCACTCTTGACGATTCCGGAGCTATTCCTCCTTTGCCACCACTCTCCAACACTTTAATTAAAAGGTTTCTTCTCTCCCCCCTCCCCCCAAAAAAAAGCAGCACTAAAAAAAAACCGTTTGTTTTACGGTTTTTTTTAAAAACTATTTTTGGTTGTAATTTCATGGAACAAAGAAAATAAAAAAAGAGGTCCCTCAATCATTTAAAAATCTGAAATAAAATTATTATTATTATTATTATTATTAATATTATTATTATTATTATTATTATTATTATTATTATTATTATTATTATTGAAAAGATGCAATGTTTTTATAAAAAAAATTTGCTTTTTTTCACTTTAAAGGAAATATATTAATTTAAGCCCCCCAAAAAATCGTCAGAATCTATTAATTGCAAAGGAAATCGATTTATGTGATTGTTCGTAATATGGAGTCTCTATAAAGTGGGGTGAGGTTTGCTCATTACCTTTAAAGTATAAATCATGTCACGTCCGCTTCTTGTGACATATTTTTAAAATTTATATTAAAATAAATAAAATATTAACCTGTCGGTTATTATTTATTGGTATCGGAAACTCGTGAATGATATGAATGAAGACATTTGTCTTATGCAGATGTAGATGTGACATTATGTAAATACCGAACTATTGCATGATAATGTAGATTTTTTCTTTTAAAGTCAAAACCTGAATACGCCATTGCGCATTCATATTATATTTCATGTACATATATAACTCAAGGTTAAAACCCTTGTCCCTTGAAATTGTCGTTGTCATTTGAAAAGGGCGTCATTGTTTTCTTAAATTGAGATGATAAACAGTCCACTGTCTTGAGTTGTCATTTGTTTTGTGAGATTGGCCTATTAATAATAATTATTTCAACAAATTCCTGATGTTACGCTAAAATTTAGAGCAATTTTTTAAATCTTCTTTAAATATTGGTCCCTTGGAGCTTACCAAAACCTTCAATGGCCTTTTTCATATATATATATATATATATATATATATATATATATAACTTAATATATATATATATATATATATATATATATATATATATATATATATATAATAACAATATATATATATATATATATTTATATATATATATATATATATATGTAATATATATAAATATAATATATATAATATATATATATATATGTATATGCTATTAATATATATATATACTATAATTTATGCTGCTATATATATATATAATATATATGTAATATGTATATATGTAATATATATAATAATAATATATATATATATATATAATAATATATATATATATGTGTGTATATAATAATATAATATAATAATAATAATAATAATAATAATAATATATATAATATATACAATAATATATATATAATAATAATAATAACAATAATATAATATCATAATAATAATATATATATAAAAATATAATATATATAATAATAATATGTAATATGTATATATGTATATTATATATAATAATATATATATGTATATATTATCTTTTGCCACATATATCAGCCAACAGCCAGTAATAAATACAGTAGTATGTAATATATGCTTCTCTATTTATACTGCATAATATATATATATATATATACAATAATATATATATATATATATTAATATAATATATATATATATATATATATATATATAATAATATAATAATAATAATATATTAATAATAATATATATATAATAATAATATATATATATATATATATATATATATATATATATATATATATATATAATATAACTATAATAAAATAATAATAACAAATAATTATAACCAATATAATAACAATAATATATACTCAATAATATATATATGTAATATAATAATAATAATAATATAACTATATATATCAT
>JABUQX010117598.1:42500-45000 GCA_015478945.1 Trachelipus rathkii | reverse complement strand
CTCTTGGTACACTATATCCCAAGTAGCAATACTACTAAATTTAATATCAATAACAAGATTGGCTTCAATACCACTTGAATTATCATCAACATTACTAGAACCAGCACTAAATGGGTTCGTAGTTTGTTCAATCACAAGTGAATAACTTTATCAATCCTAGGCATTTTAATTATAAGCTTATCCATATTTTTCAGTATTACTTTGTCAGATAATAATAATAATAATATTTTTAACCACCTCCACTACTTCTTTCGGCTCCTCAAGCACACAAGCAGTTACTTCTCTTCCCAAGGACTATTTGCAATTTTTTTCCCATTAACAGTCCTCAATATCTCATCGTATAATTCCTATTAAGATGTAGAGCAAATAAAAAGCTATTATGCATCTAAAGTCTTAATGCCTGATTTAAAAAAAAATACATACAATTCAGAATTATTTTCAAACGTCTTACGATTCTCTGATTGGGGCAACAACGAATGCATGAATGGAGGTATACATGAGCGGCATTACAAGTCTGGCCAGGGTAGGCATGGCCCTCCCCTACATTTCCAGCCACAAAAGTATCTCAAGATAAAAAAAAATAGGCTTTTTGTATATATATATATATATATATATATATATATATATATATATATATATATATATATATATATATTTATATATATATCTGTATAACTATATATATATATATATACATATATATATATATATATATATATATATATATATATACATATATATATATATATATATATATATATATATATATATATATATATATATATATATATATATCTTTTAACCCAACAGACAAAAAAATTAATTTATTGCAAATTTCTTATGAGATTCAAAACCTAGGGGGGGCCATGGCGCCCCCCCCTCCCGGCGCCCATGTATATATATATACAAAGGTGGGCACCGTTAATGAGAAAGTTAACGCCGTTAATCCATAATCGTTAACAAAAAAAATTAGCGGCGTTAATCATTAAAGCGTTTATCGGTAAAGAATGTAACGGAAGTTAACGTTAATCGTTAACGTTAACCGTCTTCAAAATATGTAGGAATAGTAATAATAATTGTTAATTTTCTTTGATTATGATTGCAGATATTCAAATTATTGTATAATGAATAATATATATATATATATATATATATATATATATATATATATATATATATATATATATATATATATATATATATATATATATATATATATATATATATATATATATATATATATATATATATATATATATATATATATATATATATATATATATATATATATATATATAATTTAGATTTTTAATACAAACATGTATATTTTTTCTAAATTACAACGCTTATTAAGCCTTTATTTATTTTTTTTTATACATGTTCGTGGCATGGCCTTAACATCGGCCCCACTTAACAAATATTTTTGGTTTAAAAAACTTTGTATTTAAATCATAAAATTAATATAATAGATTAAAATATAAGTAAATGAATATATAGAAAATAATATATAAGGTACATATGAAACAAAAATAAAATAAAAAAAAAAAAATAAAAATAAAGTAAAGTAAAATAAAATAAAAAAAAATTAAGAAATAAAATAAAATAAATTTAAATAAAATAAAATTAGTAAAAATACTAAATACAGTTATAACTAAATATAATAAAATATATATAAACATATTTATGAATACATAGTAAATATATGAAACAAGAAAATAAAAGAAAATGAAATAAAATAAAAATAAAATAAAATACGGATAAATCATTATAAAATAAAACTATATAAAATAAAACATTTATGAACTGGCCTTATGTGACTAGGAATGTTCATTTAATATATTTATTTTAACTGTCTACCTGTACTTTCCTAAAATTTCTGTTAAATTATATAAAAATAAAGAAATAAGAAAATTATACAAACATACAACTAATGATATTAAAAGGAGTATTTGCACTTTCCTAAAATTCCTGTTAAATTGTATAAAAATATAAAAATAGAAAATAGAAAAAGCAAATATACAGCTACTGAAATTATCTAGATTATAGCCATAGTAAAATATTGTAAACATTAAGTGATTATTCTAATTCACAAACATTTCATTTATTTGAGGTAGCATATGACATTTAATATAAAGACAATAATATTAAAAATATATATCATTAATATACAATTGTTAAATAGCAAAATAGCCAAGATTATAGACTATTTGATTGCGATAATTTGAATGAACACAGAATAATTATCAATTTTAGTAACACTATATAACAACCTCTAGTGGCTTCAGCACTACCAACATCACCTTTTGATGCATTTTTATGGAATATTTATTTACCTTATAAATAATAGCACCTTTCTCTATATTACCAGTGGCTCTATCACTACCACCATTAATTCTTATTACACTTATTACACTTAAAAGAATTATTATTATTATTATTATTATTATTATTATTATTATTATTATTATTATTATTATTATTATTATTATTATTATTATTA
>JABUQX010117598.1:35000-37500 GCA_015478945.1 Trachelipus rathkii | reverse complement strand
CTCGAGTTTGGGTTCCACAAGTGCGCGTCGGTTGGTCTGCGTTGGCTGGGGACGGCCAAAAAGTTTGTCCACGACCACACTCCATTCGTGGTCGAAGGGACAAACATACCGACGATGAACTCGACAGGTGTTTACAAATACCTAGGAGTTCGGGTCACGTCTTCTGGCGTAGCGAAATGGTCCTTGGGGGACTTGAGGGACAGGCTGAGGAAACTCTCCTCGGCTTACCTCAAGCCACAGCAGAAGTTGCACTTGTTAGTCAACTATCTGATACCCAAATACACATACCGGTTGCGGCACGAGCGCCTTACAATCAGGGCGCTGCGTGAGGCAGATAGAATGGTTCGGGCAGAGGTGAGGAAGTTTATGCATCTTCCTTCCGATACTCCGGTCCCCATGTTCAGTCAACCACCCCCTAGGGGTGGGCTGGGAGATACCGGGTTTGAGCGATCCATTTACTCAGCGAATCCTTGCGTGGCGAGATGGAGCGACAGGGCGGTGTATGGGCCCTGGCCGCTTCAGCTATCAGAATACCGGTCTCGTCGAGGACGAGGAGGCTCCAAGTAGTGGAGTTTAGAGACGGACTCGGTCTGGCGGGTGCTACGAAGCAATCGGGCTGTTACAGCTGGATTGCGGACGGCACTCGCCTGATGCGAGGTTCAGTGTATGTCGATTCCGTAAAGATCCAACAGAGCATGATTGCTACACGAGAATGTGATAAGATGTGATCTGGGTTGTCCCGGGGTAGAAACCTTGGGATAACTTGAACCTCCTATTAAAATCTGAGTTGGAGAAGAGGGGCTGGCAAGTCCTGCTGGAGCCTGCCATTCCCACTCCAGCGGGCCTGCGAAAACCTGACTTGGTTTTCTGGGACGAAGGGACTGCCCTAGTAGTTGACACTACGGTAGCGGCAGATGCGAACGCGTGCGCCCTTGATGTAGTCGTCCAGCGGAAGGTCGACTACTACAAGGTGCCTGCTATTGAAGAGTGGGTGCGCGCGCGTTCAGGACGAGCTGTCATCGAGTTCAGTGCTGTGGCCTTCAACTGGCGGGGCGACTTGGCAGGGAGGTCGCACGCCTTGTTGAAGCGGTTGAAAATGGTGAAGTCCATCAAGCTGCTAGAAGTGCGCTTGATGGAAGGCAGTGCGGCGATCTGGCGGTTCTTTAACAGTGCCGCCGGTGGATGGGGCTAGGCTCCATGTTTGTCTTCGGGGCTGGAGCTTTCCGAAGACTCTCGCCCGGCACGTTACCCGCCCGTGTCGTAAGAACTCTGTATATAAGTGAGTGACAGTTCTCCCCTGTAGATACACAGTCGTGTAAATACGAGGGGATGGAGATTTAGGGATCATGGAGTTGTGTAACTCCGCACACTTGGTGCTGGTAGGTGATGGGAGGCGGGGAAGATTTTACCGAAATCCACCCTCAGTGGTCCCTTCGCTCGGCCTCTTCATGCGGGCTTCGGTCCGTATGGAGGGGTTACCATTCTTGAGCGGAGTGGTCTAAAAAAAAATTGTATGTTGTAACCATCGATATGACAATTATCATGTACCTTAGCTATAGTTTTTTCTTTTGGTAGTAGTTGACGTATATGTTATACTGGCCTTTGTTTAGGATGTTGACAAGCCTTAGGGTGCTGGAACTTGACTGGGACATTCTAGAGGGGCCATTGCGACTTCTTAATTATTATTTTTAATTATTAATTATTATAGGCTCATGTGGCTTCTTGCTGTCTCTTTATTTCCTAATCTCTAGCGGAGGGAATACTACGAACGCTGAAATAAATAGTGACTTTTAATTGGTCAACGATATGATGGTGCAGAATCAATGAAGAAATGTTTAAGAGGTGTTTAAGCTGTTGAAAATATCCAGCGGCATTAAATGCTCATTGCTGTTCACATCATGTGAAGTACAACAAATAAGAAACTTTATAGCACAGCGAATGCAACTAGGTACTATTTTAGATTGTCATGGCAGACTACTATTTTAATAGAAAAAAGTAGGAAAGATTTTCCCAGAAACAAAATGGACAAAACTCTCACGAATTGGCGAAACAAGGTTGGTGGAAATTTTCCATGGATTGTTATGATCTGGAGAAATTTTTAAAGCATTTGATGAAGCTTTAAAGGAGCTCGAATGGATCGAGATGTTAAACCTTCTTCAAAAAAACTCAGATCTTTTGAAATCTGCAATCAAAAGCAAATTTGTTATAAGTTTATTTATGATTTCAACTTTATTAACATACACTCTTCCATTATGTACTACATTTGCAGTCTCCATAAATAGTGACAGCAACTGCTCTTAATTATATTGAAAACGTGATGTTTGTTTTAAAGATTTTCAAGCAAACATCAATGAAACATTTAAAAACATTTTGAAAGGTGCAAAAGAACTTCTGCTTTCTGTTAAAGAAGAAATGAAAATGCCTCATGTGAGAATCAAGGTAAAATGAAAACATGGGGCTGTTACAATTCTTTCCTTGATGATTTTATGATTTTTTAAAC
>JABUQX010117598.1:25000-27500 GCA_015478945.1 Trachelipus rathkii | reverse complement strand
TATATATATATATATATATATATATATATATATATATATATATATATATATATATATATATATATATATATATATATATATATATATTTCTGAATTTTAGAGGAGGGAGGAGAACACGCACATACAGACGAACCCATTCTTTGAAATGAAATTAATGAATCAAATGCAATTTAATAAAGCGTGTATAGGCAAGAGTCAGTGTTCTTTATATTATATGAGACATTTTCGTATGACACTAATTCTGCACACATATAATAGAAGTAATGTCATATATTAATCTATTTTTATTGAAATGAATTTTTTTATTTTTTATTTTATTTTTTTTAAGAATTTTATTCATAGAAACAGAAAAGCTTTTTATGTGGTTCAAATTAAAATTCTGAATGAATCTCTCTCTCTTTCTTTCTTATTTTTCTTTCTTTCTTCTTCTTTCTTTCTTTTTCGTTCTTCTTTCCTTTCTTTCTTTCCCTTCTTTCTTTTCTTTTCTTTCCTTCTTTTCTTTCTTTCCTTTTTTCTTTCTTTCCTTTCTTCTTTCTCTTCTTCGTTTGGTTTCTGTTATTTCTTTATTCCTTCGGTTCATTATTTCACTTTCTTTACACCGATTATCGCTTATTGATTGAACAATTTTGTTATAACACAAAGTTGATAATTGTATCAAAATGCATTTAAACTAGTCCCAATCAAGGAAAGGATAAAAAAAATATTCAGAAGGAAACCCTCGCAGGTTCAAATCAATCCTCCATAAACCTCTCTGATAAGCGTGGAAGGTTGTAGTGGAAAAAAAATATTTTCAGAAAAATTTCATAGTTCAGTTCTTGAAAATGAGAATGTACCACAAAGAACAAATTTAAAATATGCAAAACTGGTTCACTCCTTGTATACTTAGAGTGTACTGAAAATACTGTATATTCTAATGAACATCTTTCATGCGAATGTATTTGCTTCTGTAAAAATAAGAAAAAGCTCAAACTTTATGTCGTAAAGACATAGAAACTGGGTAATTGGAGAAAGGACAGTTGCAAAATGCTTTTTAACTATATTTTTGATTCTGTCTAGCATAGTAATCTCAAAACAACTTGGGCAGAATAAACACCCAGCAACATTCACGAACACCAACTTCCGACCTCAAGTACCTATGAGCAAGGAAAAATCTAAATCTCAAAACAACTTGGGCAGAATAAACACCCAGCAACATTCACGAAGTTTAAACACCTATTTTAACACGATCCTTTGAGATAATAGTTTCGTGTTAGAGCAAAACTTTGTCCATCGTTATATATATATATATATATATATATATATATATATATATATATATATTATATAATATATATATATATTATATATATATATATATATATATATATATATATATATATATATATATAATATATATATAATATATATATAATATATATAATATATATATATTATAAATATAATATATATATATATATATATATATATTATATAATATATAAATATATATATATTAAATATATATATTATATATTATAGTATATTATATTTCTTTCGCTTTATAATTATATATAGATATATATATATAATATGATATATATATATATATTATTATATATATATTATAAATATTATATATATATATATATATATATATATATATAGTATATATATACTATTATTATCGATCTCCCCTGTTCCATGTACCGTAATAACTTGTCCATATATATATATATATATATATATATAATATATATAAATATATATATAATATATATATATATATTATATATATATATATAATATATATATATATATATAAATTATATAATATAATATATATATATATATATATATATAAGAGAGCTGCGTTAAAAAAGGGAGAGGCTTTAATTTATAAAATATGAAGCAGACGATGTACTGAAGAAAAATGGTAGAAAATGAAAAGGATCTCACTCTTCAGGTCTTCCAACTTTCAAGTTCCCAACTCCCAAGAAGTTGAAGACTGAAGTTGTGCATAAAGCGTTGATGTGATCTTGAGAACTGGGGGTTTTTGACTTTTTGTGGACGAGGGAATAAATTAAATAAGAAAATGGCGTTTCACTAGAAAATTAATTATAATAATATATTATATATATATATATATATATTATAAATATATATATATATATATCTAAATATATATAAATATAATATATAAATATATTATTATAGTTATATATATAATATATAATATATATATATATATATATAATATATATATATATATATAATATATATATATATATTATATATATATATATATATATATATATATATATATATAATATATATATTTATATAGTATAAATATATTATATATAATATATATATATATATATATATATATATATATTATATATATATATATATATAATATAATATATATATAGTTATATATATAGTTAATTATCCGTCTCCCGTTCATGTAGCCGTAAGTACTTGTCCATATATATATATTATATATATAATATTATATATA
>JABUQX010117598.1:7500-20000 GCA_015478945.1 Trachelipus rathkii | reverse complement strand
ATAATATATATATATATAGAGAAGAGAGAGAGAGGAGAGATATTAATTTTTAAATTTTTCAATTAAATCGTCATCGTCGATCGTCATCGCAAAATTGCTCTAATCTCATCGTCATCGCAAAAAATTCAAATCGCCCGATCACTAATAAATATATATATTATATATATATATAATAATATAATATATATATATATATATATATATTATATTATATATAAATATATATATATAATATATATATATATTATTATATATATATATTATTATTATATTAGAAAAGCCCAAACTTATCAACTAATGCCACCTAAAAAAGACAACTGTTGATATGCTCGGGAAGTCAAATCTATTCCTTCATTTGAGCAAACATTGTTTAAGAATGATACTGTTCGTTCTGACGAGACTGACGTCGCATTTACATAAGATATTTCAATGCTAACATAAACATAGCAGGGAAGCATTTTTAAATATGCATTCCAAATTTTGTTGGGTCTCATTTCCACTTGATCACGACATAATTGATTAGTGAATACTTAGAGGACAATTGATATGTGTATGTGCCATTGTCGAGCCCCCCTACTCCCTATTTCGGTTCCGAAAGACGAAAAAATCTAAACCCCAATTTTCGTTATTTTATACAACGACATTGACGAACGAAACAAATATCGGGGAAAAGAAGTTTCATCACTTCAAGAGTGTCGGAGGGATAAAATGTTTAGTCTTTCCGCCTTTAAAAATTTTTTTTTTTGAAAAGAATATCGCCTTATTAATAAAAAATATCGAAATACATAATCGCTAAGAAAATGTATGGCCAAAATACGAATATCGAGCCAAAAAATATCATATTTTCCGTATTTTTGCAGCATCCCAATAGAATATATATATAATTATACTATATATAATTAGATATATATTTATTATTACTGTCTATCTTGACATATTTTCCAATCTACATATGTGAACTAGAAGAAGTTAAAACTATCTATCTGTTAATCTGGACGGAGTGTTCTATGGAAGAAACTTATTTAACTATATCGTACTCCACTAATGTTTCATTTATACTCGATTCTTGTGAGTTAAATGCTTTAAAATTGATATTGATTATTTGAACTACTATTTCCCATTACTCATCACTATTATAAGGATATATCAAAGCTCTCGCTAAACTGCTGTAAAGGAGAAAAATACAGTTTCATTACTACTTTGGTAGAGTGAAAATAGATAGGTACATAATTAATTAAATAAAAATAAATAAATAAATAAATAAACATACACACACGTGCTCTTTTAACACAAGAATATAATTTTTAATTGTCTTTTCTATATGTACTTTAATCGACACAGAGCCTTTTTATTCTCTACACATCATACTCTACTCTTACTTCATCGTGTCATCTTTAAAAAAAATAATAATAATAATAAAAGCTACTAATCACAAGATATACACTGTCAATATAACCTCATCCACCCAATTACTAACACAAATAACATTCATCCAAAATCCCTTAATATTTAAATAATATTAATAAGTATATATATAAATATATAATATATATATATATATAATAATATATATTAAATATATATATAGATATTGATAATATATATATTATATATATATATATTATATATAATATATATATTATATATATTTATATATATATATAATTATATAATATATATATTAAGATAAGATTTGACTAATTAACGTATTTCTTGAATATAAAACTATTTACCTATTATACAATGGGTAAACTCTACTGTTTTTCGGAAGTAACCCGGCTAGTCATATGCTTTTATAATTGATTGAAAAAATAAAATTAGCATTATACTTATATGAAAGCGAGGCAAGACGATCATTACTTATAAATATATATAACTCTGAGGCTAAGCCAGAGTACAGCCTGAGGTAGGATCTACATTACATACTTATAATAATATAATATATATATATAATTAATATATATTTATATAATATATATTATTATATATAATATATATATATATATAAATATATATATAAATAATATATATATATATAATATATATAATATATATATAATAATATATATATATATATTAATATATTATAATATATATACCATATATATATAATTATAATGGGTAGAGAAGATATCCCAATACATTTTAGTGTAAAATCAAATATTGGTAATATATATAGATAGCATAACTATTAGGATAATAACGAATGATTAACAGCTAGAGTATATATATTATGGTATATGAGAAACTGTAGTGAGTAAGTTAAGTAGAATAGAATGAGGCGGTAGTCAAATATAATATTGGTATAATATGCATATATGATACCTAAAGCTTTAGTGATGACTGGCTAGTTGGGTATCTAGCAACGAGGTATTTTGAGTTATACGGTATTACTTAATTGTATATAAGTAGTAGCGGATAATAATATTAATTAGATTAGAGAATAGGGTTATATATTCTAAGTATCTAAGGTGCGTTCGTTACAGAAAGATTATATAGAGGGTGTGACTAATATTAGAGAAAAAGTGATAAAATGAGAATATTAATTAACCATTAGGATTGTGTGTGTAAAGATATGAGCGATTCTAGATAGAAATTAAATAGTAATGAGGGGTATATTTATAATAGTTATTGGTCATAGAAAGGTAGTAATATAATGATAAGTATGTCGGTTATATTAATTACCAGATAGGTGAGCTGTGTGGAATTGATAGTAGGTAATATCCTAAACACAAGTATAAAAAATGAACTTAGGCAGTCAGAACAAAGAGTACAATAAGCTACTGTATCGCTAAGAGCATACTTAAAGATAACCGTTACAAAATCTATGTTTACTTAGATTACACACGAACTGAACGACGCATCGTGCAAACCATCAAAAACCAGCCAAATGGAGTACAAGATAGAAAGAAATTAAAAAGACGCAAAAAACATATTGCGAATTGCTATAACTAACATATAATGAAACACAAACCATGAACAATATCACTTCCACGATACACACTCCTAATGAAAGCTAGCGTCCAATTAGAGGAAAAATCCCCTCTGCCAAGTTCGCTTGTACCTCTATAATAACGTTAGATACCAATATTATGGTGTTTGCTTAATTTGACGCCCGTCGCGACTCACCGTCACTTTCAAGGTGTTGGTTACCACTTCTTCCTGTATAGGGGGCTTTTTTGAGTATGGCGCTCATATTCATGTTCGTACGTCTATACTGTGTCTGCTTGCGTGGTTTACGATAGTGCTGCTTGTGCTTATCTATATAGCTGCGCATCTCCCACCCTTTAATCTGTCGGATTACATCTTGATATCCGTAAAGAGGAATAAATAAATTATAATATATATATTAAATAATATATATTATTATATATAAATATATATATATATTAATATAATATATTAATATAATATATATAATATATATATATATAATATATAGTATAAGATAATAATATATATATATATATATAATTATAATATATTATAATATATATATATATTATATATAATATATATATTATATAATAATTTATCCTCCAATAACACTTCTATTCCCTTTACGATCTAGGGTGGAATTCATTTAACATAATACTTGAGTATTCCATGGCCAGGGATAGTAATTTGTAAATTAGTTACGCAGATTATTTTGAAGCAAACTCTTTCTTCCCTTCTCTTCCAATCAGGAATTCTAGCCAGAAAAGTGAACCTTCTGCACTAAAAAAGCAATTAGAGAAAATTGAATTTTTCTCTAATAGCGGACAGTGAAAATGTATGCATATTTTTAGTGAGTAGTGTGTATAAATACACCATGTCGTAGTAATTAATTAGAAAACCTCCACAGTGCAGTTATTTTTGTACCTGTTCAGAACTTCAGGTCTTCAACAGTTTATTAAAGTACTGTAAATTAGCAAATCTAGAATTTTAAAACTGTGATGGCAAATTGTATTATTGACTAATTAAGCATTTGAGATATTTACTTATAATTATAGTCCTGTCAAAGTGTTTCCCCAATATCCAACAATTAAAGGCCAGTCTGTTAATTAAATAGAACTTTCTCTGCACAGTGGTACTTTACTTGCACCGCAAACAAATGTTCGTTTGGAACATTGCTGGAAGAACAAGATACTAACTATGAGCAAGTATACTCAATTTGAGGTACTATTTTTTTTTAAAACAATTTGAGAGGATTATTGTATCGCTGGGCAGTTCTTTATTAATCAATTCTTTAAGAATATTTTTCAGAATACTTTATCTACCATTTTAGACCAGTCTCTTGTACATCGTCATTGTTTGATACCAAGGGAAATTTCAATCTGGTCATCATTTATCTTCAGGGATGGTTTTCAAATGCTTTTTCAATGATTACTTCCTGTTCCACTGTTATTTTCTTATTCAGCATTGGAAGCAGTCGGATAAAATGGTTTTCCGCAATTATAATAAGAAATAATGAAGTTAAAATCTTGGATATGTATAGTACATATCAGATATCTGTTACCGACAATATTATTAGCTTTTAGAGTACAATTTTCTGTCTAGTTCACTTCTAATTCTGTTGCAAGAAAATGATTCATAACTCCTTTATTGTGATGATGTTAATATAGATTACTACTGTTCTTAGTTATTTCTGAAGTGGAATAAAATCTGCAGTGTAAGAATAATTGGGTATGACTTCGTCTTTTAGGCATTTTCTCGTTTTTCTTTTAGAGATTAGAAGTATTTGTAATGATGATCCTCCATTCATTGCATGTTAGAGGTTCCGATTTATTTTAGGAACTGAATTTGAAAATGACATTAAATTCTCTTTTACATCCTTGTGTGTTACATCATTTTCAGTGTACTGTTTCATTTCGTAAGTAAATTAATAGCTCAGTTACTCAACATTGGCTGTTGAAGCTATTTCTTTATCTTTATTAGACAATGTTGGGTACCCACAGATTGACTGAAATGAGTAACCTTTAGTCAACACTGATAATATATTAATTGCTTTCACTCTATTATGCAACTTAATGTAGTGCAACATTGCGTTAAAAAAAAGGGAAATTAATTTAAAGATAAACATTTAAAAGAATAGGCATCGGCACTATTTCGCGCGATGCGAATGTTCCGAATTTGTGATATCCGTGGCATTATATATACTATATATATATATATATATATATATTATATATATATATATATATATATATATATATATTATATATGATATATATTATATATATATATAATATATAAATATATATATAAATATATATATATATTATATATAATATATATATATATAATATATATATATATAGGTTCAGCATCCGAAAAGGGGCCAGGCATGTAACTAAAAAAACTATAACAGGTACACGAAAATAAATTATCAAAAATTTAATCAGGAGACATTTTTTACCGCAGAAATTAAAAAAAAATAAAAAAAATAAACGCTTTTAAAAAAATTTAAAATTGTTAAAAAAATTTGATGAAAAATTTACAGTTTTTTGATAAATCGAAGATGCGGCTTACTCCCGAGTGAGACGGAAAGTTGCCAAATGTTGAATTTTTTTCTTTTTGTTGATTTTTTTTCTTTTTTCACTAAAGAATATCCCACGGGTAAACAAGAACGATAAGAGAGAGTCGGGGTTTCTCGGCCTACCGGGGGACGACGGGGGGGGACTTCGTCCCCCCCTCTGTCCCTCCGTCGGCTCGAACCCCCTAAAAAGGGATAAAAAGAAAAAAATAATTTCTCCAATTATATTATAAAGCGACATTTGGCAACTTTTTCTCCCGAGACTCCGAGACTGCAGCTTTCAAGGTCTTTCAAGTCAATCAGAGCCTGCACTTTTTACTAATATTAATATGGAGTTATTAATAAATATTAGAATAAATTAATTTTTTTTTATTTCTGCGGTAAAAATGTCTCCTGATTAATAAAATGATATTTATTTTCGTGTATATGTTATAGTTTTCTAGTTACATGCCTGGCCTTTTCGGGATGCTGGCCTATATATATATATATATATATATATATATATATATATATATATATATATATATATATATATATATATATATATATATATATATATATATATATATAAATATAATATATATATATATAAATATTATATATATAAAATAATATACTCCGGGTAGATGCCCATAATATGAATCAAGATGAGCAAAGCGGTCACCGGTGACCGCAATTGATTAGGGTTCCTCATTATTACTACTAAGGACGACACTCCTCCCGTAGATACAAACTATATAATGGCGTCCCCCAAGGAGCCATTCTCTCACCTTCATTTTTTAATCTTTTTATGCACGATCTCCCAACCCCACCTCCCCTTATATAAAAATTAATAACTATGCCGATGATCTAACCATTACCGCTCAACACCCCTCCATAAATACAGCACGCACAGAACTTCAACATTATATAAGACAAATGGAACAGTGGCTGACAGATAATAGAATGTCAGCCTCACCCCAAAAATCCTCAATTACATTATTCACACCAGATAAAAGAGAATCACATAAACATCCAACAATTCATCTTTTAAATAATAGACTCCTTCTTAATAGACAACCAACCGTCATAGGATTGACATTCAATTCACATATGACATTTTCCCCCCCACATAAACAATATCACATCCAAAGTCACAAATAAATTAAATGCTATAAAGGCAATAACAGGAACTAACTTTGGACAACATAAAGAAACAAACTCAATAGTATACAAACAATATCTTCGCCCTTTTTAAACTACGCATCACCCGCCTGGGTCCCCACAATATCAAAATCTAACATTCAAAAACTGGAAGTAGTCCCAAAAAAAAGCCCTTAGGATAATAACTGGCTATATCCCTAACACACCTAAATATCTTCAAAGTGAAAAAAAAAATCCTACCAATAGGGACCCACCTCGACATGGTAGGAAGCCAATTGTATAGCGGATCACTATCAACAGATCACCCCAACACATCAAACACTGCAACAACCACCAATACTTAGAAATAAAAAAGCTACACACAGCAAAATACAATTCTATATACAAAAATCTGCCTCCTACCACCCCCCAACACTCAATCATTGCAACACATGCACACATAATTGACCAATGGAAAACTGTCTTCCACATACCTAAACAACCGTAATCCAAGCACATCCACCAGAACTCTCCAATAGTGAACAAACTTTGGACCGCCAAACACGGGAATGCTTTTACGGCTCCGCTATGGGCATCAACAAGAAAGCCCAACAAACACCCTTCAGGTATACAAATTTGATTATTTCGGAGATACCTCTCCCAACTCTCCAAACCATCGACAAAAAACATCTATTAATATTAGATTGCGATGCCTTGGAGGATTAGAAGAATTTTACATTTACTCAAAATCATCGAATCTTTGGGCGCGGCGGCTATGGTAGCGAAGTACCTCGAGTGTTGCCCTCTTATAGAGGGGAGTAGGGAGCGACAGAGTAACATATATATTATATATATTATATATATTATAATATATATATATAGATAGTATATATATATATATATATTATATAAGTAATATATATATATATATATATATATATCCTTGATGCTTTGTGTGGTTGTGGAGATTATTACGTTACGGGTGTAAAAATTTTAGTATCTTGGCATAAAATTGTGTGCCTGGCATGTCTAGGTGGTATCTTAAAGGGAATGTTTTTGTTTCTTCGTGAAAGTGTGCAATTGGGATGGTTTTAATGAAACTGATTATGGTCCTGACTCTGGAGTAATGTGTTTAAAGATTTTTGAGTTTTTCCATGTCTGAGTTGGATGAATTGGAACTTACAATAAGAAGCTCTGCTCTTGTGAACAATATTCTAATACAGGCCTAACATAGCTATCATACAGCTTACAAATCTTATAACTTCCTTACTCCTGTAAGTGACATTGCGATGCGATTTATTACACCTAGAATCTTATCAGCTTTATTCCTGGTTTCCATACACTGGTTAGCTATACTTTCAGATTACTACTTATAATAAAAGATAAATTCTTTTCTTTGCCCAAAGACACGAGTCAATCCCCCATTCACATCGTAGCTAAATCTTTTATTTGAGTAACCTAAGTAAAGAACCTTACACTTTTTACTATTAAAATTAATTTTCCTCATATCTGCCCAATCAAGAAGTTTATCAAGATCATTTTAAATCTTTATACATCCATCATTATTCCTTATAGTTAGGTAGCCAATTTGGTATAATCTGCAAACTTGGAAACCTTACATTTAAGTCCCTGGTTTAAAAATCATTTATGGCATATATAAGGAACAGCCACTTGACCTAAGAAATCGTTACGGACCACAATGTCTCCTCATTTTCATTAATAAATAATACTCTCCATTTTCTTTGATTAATTATTATTATTAAAAATTAAAATTAGGAGACATAAGCAATCAACAACAATTTTGATCGCTTAAATAATTTCAGGGGGGTTGAACCCCCTGGCCTTGAAGCAAGCGGTTAAAAGTAAAAAAGAAACGTGGTTGAATGTGCTAAAAGCCAATGAGGAGGTCTTGAAAGAAAGGTATATGGAAATATATGAGGAGGATAAAAGGAGGACTAAAAGTTGCATAAGTAGAAGCATGGGCGTAGGCAGGATTTCATTTAGGGGGGGCAAAGGTTGAGCGATATATATATATATACCGTAATATATATATACTATATATATATTATATATTATATATAATATATTATATATATAAAATATAATAATATTATATTAATATATATATTATATATATATATATATATATATATATATATATATAATATATATATATATTATCTTTGACGCAAAACAGATATTTGCACACAGCTAGTTGATTTCAAGCCAATATGAAAACGAAAACACATTAAAACTCTTTAGAAAAAAATGTAAAGTTTATAAATATCGCTTAGTAAAAGTAATTAACTTCATTATCCTATGCGATGATGTAGCCTTTTCAGTTTTCTACTAATAACCCTTAAAAACGTCGTCTGGCAAACATATAAGGTCATTTGTTTTATTCGCCAAGATTTAGGGGGGCAAGTACCCCCCCTGCCCCCCCCCTGTATACGCCCATGCGTAGAAGATAAAAAAAACAAGAGGTAAATGAAGTTTGGAAGGAGGATAAATAGGGACTTACAAAAGAAGAAGCTCTTCTGGAAGGAAGTACGAATGGTTAAGAAAAAGAGTTAAAGAGAGTTTTCAGAGATAATGAATTAGGATGATACTTTTCGTGGACCTGATGAAATGGATGTGAGAAGGGTGGAGGGAACACTTCGAAAAATCTGCATAACATTAGTTTATTCGTCTGGTTGGTGTGTGTGTGTGTGTTGTTGTGTGGTGTTGTGGTGTGTGTGTGTGTGTGTGTGTGTGTGTGTGTGTGTGTGTCGTGTGTGTGTGTGTGTGTGTGTGTGTGTGTGTGTGTTGGTGGTGTGTGGGTGTGGTGTTGTGTGTGTGTGTGTGTGTGTGTGTGTGGTGTGTGTGTGTGTGTGTGTGTGTGTGTGTGGTGTGTGTGGTGTGTGGTGTGTGTGTGTGTGTGTGGTGTGTGGTGTGTGGTGTGTGTGTGTTGTGTGTGTGTGTGTGTGTGTGGTGTGTGTGTGTGTGTGTGGTGTGTGTTGTGTGTGTGTGTGTGTGTGGTGTGTGTGTTGTGTGTGTGTGTGTGTGTGTGTTGTGTGTGTGTGTGTGTGTGTGTGTTGTGTGTGTGTGTGTGTGTGGTGTGTGTGTGTGTGGTGTGTGTGTTGTGTGTGTGTGTGTGTGTGTGTGTGTGTGGTGTGTGTGTGTGTGTGTGTGTGTGTGTGTGTTGTGTGTGTGTGTGTGTGTGTTGTGTGTGTTTTTTTTGTGTTTTGGGTTGTGGGGTTTTTGGGTGGTTTTGGTTTGTTTGGGTGTGTGGTGTGTGTGTGTGTGTGTGTGTGTTGTGTGTGTGTGTGTGTGTGTGTGTGTGTGTGTGTGTGTGTGTGTGTGTGTGTGTGTGTGTTGTGTGTGTTGTGTGTGTGGTGTGTGTGTGGTGTGTGTGTGTGTGTGTGTGTTGTGTGTGTGGGTGTGTGGTTGTGTGTGTGTGTGTGTTGTGTGTGTGTGTGTGTGTGTGTGTGTGTGTGTGTGGTGTGTGTGTGTGTGTGTGTGTGTGTGTAAGAAGAAATAGGTATTTTGGGGATGAAGTAATTAGTTAGGGTGAAAAAGTTGATGAATGGTAAATCTGCATGTATAGATGGAATTACCGGTGAAATGATCAAGAATGTAAGAGATTGTGATTGACTGAATATAGAAGTTGCGGAGCGCAAAGTTTCGAATGCTCGGAGGAGAGCAGTAATAGTGCCTTTATATAAGGGTAAAGGGGATAAGGGGAACTATAGGGTAATTAGCTTGAGTGTTGTAGGGAAGATACAGTTTATGATGGTATTTTGGTCGAAAGAGTGCGTCGAGTGCTTAAGGGACTTATTGACGGGGAACAAGGTGCAATTAGAAGTGGTAGAGGAAATGTAGATCAAATATTTACATTGAAACAAATGATTGAGAATATTTAAGAAAGAATAAAAAATTGCATTTAGGTTTTATGGACTTGCAACAGGTCTATGACATGACTAATAGGGAAGTTCTATGGCAGGTATTAGTGATATATGGTGCCGGTAGTAGGCTTCTGAATGAAATCAAAAGTATGCTTGACGATGGTGAAGCGTGTGCAAGAATAAATGAGTTGAAAGTGATTGGTTTAATATTAATAGTGGAGTGAGACAGGGATGGGTTATGTCCCCTCGGTTATTTAATTTGTATATGTATGGGGTGATAAAAGAATTAGAGGTAGGGAAAGGTGGTAGAATGAAGGAGAGTGGAGGGTGCCCTGCTTATTGTACGCGGAAGATCTGGCTTTGTGTGGCGAATCTGAAGAGTTTGAGAGAATTGGTAGAGGGGTTTGGCAGGGTGTGTAAAATTAGAGGTTTGAAGGCAAATATAGATAAGAATAAGATTATGGTAGCTAGCGAGGGGAGTCGGCTGTGAGAAGTCATGTTGGATGGTGAGTAATTGGAACAAGTATTTGAGTTTAAATATTTAGGATATATGTTGGATGATGATGATATTATTTTGATATATGTTGTGTGGTGAATCTGAAGAGAATTTGAAAGCATTGGTAGAGAGATTTGGCAGGGTGTGTAATAAGGAAGGCGGTTTTGAAATGGTAAACATGGATAAGAGTATGGTTGTTGGGTTGTGAGGAGGACAGTCCTTGTGTGAAGTTATGTTAGATAGTAAGCAGCTGGAACAAGTTTCTGAGTTTAAATATTTAGATTATATGTTGGATGAAAAGGGAACGGATGATACAGTGTAGTAGGAAAGTTGTGAATGGCAGGAAGGTGGCTGGTGCAATTAAATTGTTGGTGGATGTGAATGGACTAAGTCTTGAGTGCGCTAGGGTCTTACATGAGGGTATGTTGTTACCTGTGTTAATGTATAGTAGTGAGACTATGGTCTGGAATAAGAGGTATAGATCTAAAGTACAATGTGTTCAGATGGACAATCTTAGGGGGGTGTTAGGTGTGAGAAGAATTGATAAAATGAGGAATGAACGTATTAGAGAGTTATGTGGTGTGAAGAAAGGGATAAATGAGAATAAATGAAAGTACGTTGAGATGGTTTGGTCATGTTGAAAGGATGGAAGGTTAGTTGGTTGGTTAAGCGGATGTATAGTGGTGAGTGTGTTGGGAATGAACCGACTAGGAGACTGAAGAAAAAGTGGATTGAGCAGTAAAGGAATGCCTGGAGGAGAGAAGAAAGGTGCAGAGGGAGAGGAAAGGTGCATAATAGGAGTGAATGACGGGTTTGTGAGGGGGTATGGTTGTGGCCCACCTGGGCCAAGGGATGAACCCCACACTGACGAGATGCCATAGTGAGGGTCCGTCGCAGTCCCGTGAAGCTCTTGGGTGGATTTTCTGACTGCGACGAGTTCTCACTAATATGTAAAAAGGGGGTGGTAAAGCTGGGCTCTCTTTTCGACTTGTGTCATATTCTTTTACTACTTTTCTTTTTCCGGTGCATGTCACGCACCTTACCCCTAGTCTTGAAGAAAGAAGGTAGATGATGATAATAATAATGTTGGATGAAAAGGGAACGAATGGTGGAAAGTTGTGAATGGTAGGAAGGTGGCTGGTGCAATTAAATCCTTGGTGGATACAAAGGGACTAAGTCTTGAGTGCGCTAGGGTTTTGCATGAGGGTATGGTGTTACCCGAGTTAATGTACAGTAATGAAACTATGGTAAAGAATAAGAGGTATAGATTGAAGGTACAATCTGTTCAGATGGACAATGTTACAGGCGTGTTAGGTGTGAGAATTGATAAAATGAGGAATGAACGCGTTAGGGAGTGTAGTAGGAAGTTGTGAATGGCAGGAAGGTGGCTGGTGCAATTAAATCGTTGGTGGATGTAAACAAACTATTGTAAAGGGACTAAGTCTTGAGTGCGCTAGGTTCTTACATGAGGGTATATTTTTAT
>JABUQX010117598.1:0-2500 GCA_015478945.1 Trachelipus rathkii | reverse complement strand
CCTTCTTGCACCATCAAAAACACACACACACTAACAACTCATCATTACTGTTAATATTGTTCAGATTTTCGAAGAGTTCTTTCCACACTCCCCTTCACATCCATTTCATCGTTACAAAAGCCACCATCCATTTTCATTATTCTAAGCAGATTCCCTTATTCTCATTCTTAACCTTCGCGCTTCTCCTTCCAGAAAGAGCTTCCTATCCCCTTGTATGTCCTCATACAATTCCTCCTTCCAAACTTGTTCATTTACCCTCTTTGTTTTTCCTACGTATGCACCTTTTATATATTTTCTTTTTCCTCCTAATATAATCCAAGCATCTTTCTTTTGAAAACTCATCATTTGTTTTAGTTAACATTCACACGCTTCTTTCTTACTTAAACCGCTTCATCTACCTCTTTTCATTCCACCATTCGCTGTTAAACATTCTTACTTCCTAACTTTGGCACATCCACACACTTCCTTTGCACTTGTACGTAACAAAATATGGTGGGTGTGTGCCCCCAGCATATTTGGTGTCTCCGAGTTAAAGTTCAACTCGTTGCACAATCTCAACCCGATCTACTAGCCGAGCGCTCGTACGATATATACAATATATACTTATTGTGGTGATTCACTTAACTTCTTAATATTTCTACTCTCCGCTTCCGTCATTCACCTTCTCTCCATCCAAACCCCTCCTAACTTAATTTTTACAATAGACATTATATATGACATAGTCCGATAAGTTCGCCATATACCTCGGATAACCCCTAACTTGATTCAACATCCATACGCACATACTTCAACATCTCCTTCTTCACAACACAGGAAATTTTAATCATATATATACACTTTGCGATGACCCATCTATGCATAACCTAATAGTTATTAATTAATGGATCTAATCTATAGTGAGCTGTTTAAAGAAACGTATTACTTACCCACATACTCGCTCTCTCGTAAGATAGTAACAAAGTCATCTTTCACTCGATTCTCATTTCTCCCGCCACCCAAAACGCCATGTTATACCATCCCTTTTTTTGATCACCTATCCAACCATTCAGTTCCCCCCAACACTATCAATCTGAAGCTCCTACTCACCCATCCAGAGCATCATTTCAGCATTATCCCCAAAAAATCGTTACTCTCTCAACGTTTCCCTCAGTATGGACCATACGTCACAACACACATACCTTGACCTTTTTCAAACTTAAATTTAACCAATAGAATTTAGGACTCACACACGCAAAGTCTACCATAAGCTCTGTACCACAGGTCACTCATCAAAATTGCAACTCCTTCTCTCCCCCTCTCATTCCTTTCCACACCAGCACACACACATTTCACACCACACCACTCATTTTCACCGTTTCCTTTTATCTTTGTTTCAGTCACAGCGAGGCAAAATCAAAATTTGCCTTTCTAAATACATCAAACACCTTCTCCTGCTTCATTTTAATTCCTCTGACATTCCATGTACCCATACGATTCATACAATTTCGCCGAAAATTAGAAGGCCGTTTACGGCGATCACGGCCATCTCCGAGGCATGCATCAGCATTCCTAGCAAGAGATAGGTTGTAGTGGGCAGCCAACCCAACTACCACCGTCCCTTAGTCGACTTCTACGACACGCAGGACATACGATGTGGGCAATTCTTTCTCTCCCACACACAGGGATATGAGTAGTAGGGATGTCTGTAAGGTGTTATCTAGAAGAGGGTGTGTACTTTAATCATGTGTATATGATATGTGGATAAATGGTGTTCAGTAATATGTTGCCTGGAGGATGAGTGTGTAAAGAATATGAACGCAAAAGAGAAAGACGCACCATTAAAAATGGAAGGTAATTTCATCTCTCGAGTATGCGTGTTCACTCTCTATATTATATATATATATATATATATATATATATATATATATATATATATATATATATATATATATATATATATATATATATATATATAATTCTACTATTACTATTATATTTATATATAATAAATATGTATATATATTAATTAAGTTAGTGGGGGCTTCGATGGAGAGGAAGGTGATAACGGAAGGAAGAGGGTAAAATTAGGAGTGAGAAGTTAGAGTGAGCAAGACAATAAGGATTAGTATGTAAGACGCTCGCTAGTTAAACGGTTGAATGTGAACAAGTTGATACCTGAACAAATCTGGGGGCAAATGAAGGAAGCAATTGTTAGTAGTGCAAAGGAAGTATGTGGATGGGCTAAAGTAGGAAGTGAGAATCTTAACAGTGAATGGTGAAATGAGTAGGTAATTCAAGCGGCTAAAAGTTAAAAAAGAAGCGTAGGTTGAATGTACTAAAAGCAATGATGAAGTTTCAAAAAGAAAGAGGCTTGGAATTATATAAGGAGGAAAAAAGAAATACTAAAGGGGCGTATACGTAGGAGAAAACAAGAGTAATATGAACAGTTTGGATAGCGGAGGATGAATTGAGGACTTACAAGGAATAGGGAAGCTCTTCTTGGAAAGAAGCGCGAAAGGTA
>JABUQX010117597.1:15000-27500 GCA_015478945.1 Trachelipus rathkii | reverse complement strand
AAGAGCAATAAACTAACCTAGTTTCCACTAGACGCCCTTCTCTCCTCAGCCCTTCTTTCATACTCCAATACCCTTTTCTGTACATTCGGAAGATCTGGTGCTGACCCTCTTGACCGTGTCATTGGCCGATGTTCACTCTCCGATCCTTGTTGGGTTCTTCCTTGTCCTTCCGATCTATCAGCCAACATCATTTGTTCAGGATCCTCACCAACTTCCCTTAGTTCCTCATGAATGGATCTGGAATTATAAAAAGGAATATTTAAATTACTTGCGACATGATTATTTACCTGTATATCCTCATCATGTACCGGAGTTATACTACCTAGAACCTCCTCTTCTTCTTCAGTAGCGTCTGAAACGGTTATACCTATGGTGTAACTGTCATTTGGAAACCTTAACTCCCTTTCAAACCCTTGCAAGTCGAATTCCGTATCCGAAGTTGCATCCTCTGGTGCTGAATCGACCCAATCCAAGAGATCACTAGTGTCTATAGGAGGTGGCATAGGATCTTCCTCTGTTTGTGTCGCCTTAGCCTCTCCTAAATACTCTGTTTGAGTCCCTGTATCTCTTTATGCTTGTCTTCTACCAATGGCCAATTGTAAAGTCCCAAAGATTTCCTTGTTCTTGTCCTACCCTTTCTTTTATTCTGACTCTTTCTAAGCATACTATAATGATACTACTGGTCTTCCCTATGTTCAGCCTCTGTTGTCATATCGCCCTGATTCTTGTGTGAATGGACGTCGCCTTTTCCATTATATCAAGAATACGCCTGATGATAATTCTGAGTGGGTCTGCCATACCCTTTAAATGGCATAGTGACCCTCATAGTTTTACCTTGACCCTCAACATCATATGGTCATTCCACCAGCATATTACTTGACAACCGGTGAATGGCCCTTTCATACTCCTTTCACCTATTTCTTTTCCAAAGCCGATCTGCCGAAATCAATCTTCCTTTTGACTTAACTCCTACTGCATAGGGGAGCCAATTTGGATGTCCTTCCTTCCATTTGCTTTGCTCCTCCATAGGGATTGGCAACACCTTTCCCTCCTTGTGTGTCTGAGTTAACAATTTCTCGGCTGGTGTCATCCCAAGTTCTGAGTGTTTTGTGTTATTGTATATTATAACCACCCTGGGTAAGCACTCATCCCACTCCTGGTCCTTTGTCACTGTGTTCTTCAGGAACTCCGCAAACGTACGGTTTGTGCGCTCCACTGCCCCATTCGAAGATGGTTTATAAGGACTACTGAATATGTGATCTATGTTATACCTTTTGAGCATGTCCCTAAACCTGTTACTTTTGAATTCCACCCCATTATCTGTTAACACCTTGTATGGCGGCCTCAAAAATGTTGGTAACATCTGATCCTCAAATGCCCCGTGACCACTTCTGGCCGGACTTGTCCTTTAGTAGGTTTGATGAGAACCCATTGCGCAGTGGTCCACAGCCAACAACAAGCAAACATGTCGCTCTCCTATGTTTTGCATAGCCATTACATCAATTGCTACCAACTCGAAAGGATTAGCAACTGTGATTTTCCAAACTGGTGGGAATATTACCTTATGATCTACCTTATTTAACTGACAAGTGGGACATGTCCTGCACACCTCCTGGATTATAGTATGACCTTTTGGATGCCATACATACCTTGCCATCAAGTCTGTTAGTTTTCCTTGTCCTATGTGTGCCATGTTTCGGTGTATTACTACACAAATGCTGACCATCTGTTTAAACCCTATTACTGCACACAACTTGTCGTTCTTCATCCTTTTAACTAGTATAGCATCGTTCATTAATAAATCTTCTTTATATCTATAAAATTCCTTTAAAGACACATCCGTCTTAAGAATTTGTTTTTTGTTCTTAACCTTCTTCTTCAATTCCTTTATCACCTTAGATCTTTCCTGTAATATCATTATTTCGTTTAAAGTTATGATATTGTTAATCCTATTATTATCACACGCTATTACATTATACACATTAACAAAAAACCCATCACTAACCTGATCCTCATCATCCCCATGTGCGATGATGCCTTCTCCAAAATCCAGAATCGCTTCTGTTTCCACCAAGTAATTCATTCCCAGGAGAAAACATGCCGGAATGAACCCATCCTTAACAACTACCAATGGTAATACTGTTTTCCTGTAGCGTGTATCTATCCTGATAGCTACTGCTGTGGTGCATTCAACAATTTTGGTGGTGATCCCATTTAAAGTGATATCCACACTCCATTTCCTCAAAATTAGTCCAAATGGTTCTAATTCCCTGATGACAGTTTCCTGGACCAAACTAATAACAGATCCTGTGTCTAAAAAGGCACACCTAGATGTTTCGCCAATGGAAATGTCTTGCCATGCAACTCCTGATAACTTGTGGTTGCAACTTAACCGCGACTGGTGTCCTCTTTCCTTCATTAACAGGTTTACCCCTAATCCTTCCTCTGGTGGGTGTTCTAATAAGTTTCCTGCCTCACTTTCTTCACTATCCATAGATCCTTCATTTTCTTCCTCAGATGGTACCTCTTGTTCTTCGATTGATAATTCATCCACTATCGTATCATCCTTATTCATCCGGAACATACCATTATCTCTTAATGGGTTGAAATGGGTACCTCCTAATACCTGAATATGGATGTTTTTTATATCTTCTCGTTTCCTTGCTTTGGGTCCCATATATATAACTGAACAACAAGTCCCGTGATGAAGCCAGATCTTCAAGTTGAACTCATCACTAGCTGCCAGTAATACTTCTGGGATTGGTTCCCTTCCTGAAATGCTGATGGTTCTTAAATATTTGAGTGATTTGGGTTGTTTATCCAACCCATACATCTTCCTGTTATTTATCAAAACTTCTAATAAGAATTTCCTTAATTCTTGGTGGTCCTTTTTCTGTAATTGTTCCCTTTTTAAGACTTCCTGCAAGCTTAAAAACAAGGAATCAGCACCTCCTGGTACCACCCTTATTACCTCTAGACCTCTTGGTAGAGCCTCTAAATTTATAACATCGATTTCTTCCTCTTGTTTCCTTTGACAACGAGACCATGTATCAGCAAAGATGTTTTCTTTTCCCGGAAAATAATGGATTTGAAAGCTGTACTCGCCTAGATCATCCAAGACACGAGCCAACTTACTGTCTACCAACTTCATTGTGTGGAGGTACACCAGTGGACGATGATCTGTATATAAGATAAACTCCTGACCTAACAAGAATGGACGGAAAAACTTTTAATACCCCATCTTATAGCCAACAATTCTCTTTCTATGGTCGACGCTCTTCTCTCACGCATCAAATGAATGAGAGTTATAAGCTATTACTCTTTTTTCATCCTCTTGTTGTTGACATAGACCTGCACCCATGCCAAAGCCACTGGCATCTACGTAAAGTTCTAATTTTGGGCTACCTTCTGTGAAATCCGGAAATGCCAGCTCTACAGATTCCTTCATCAGTTTCTTTAAGCTTTCGAAAGCCTGAATCCTTTCTTCTGTCCATTCGATCTTATCCTTTCTTTTTCCTCCTATCAGAGCACTAAGGGGTGCTGCCACTCCTGAACAGTTTTTAATGAACTTACGTTGAAAGTTGATCATTCCTAGGTACCGCCTGAGTTCTCCTATGTTGTTTGGCCTTTCTAGCTTGTCCACCTGATCCATAAATTCTGGGAGCTTCCTTATTCCAGTCCTACTGAGAATATGTCCTAAAAATTTAATTTCCTTTTGAGCCCAGCTGCACTTGCTGATTTTAATTTTGACATTGGTTTCGGAGAAACGTTGTAGGACCTGTTCGATCAACCGTAAGTGTTCTTTAAAATCCTTTGATATAAGGAGGACATCATCCACATATACCACCACCTTGTCTCGGCTAAATCCTGTTAATATCCTTTGCATTTCCCTCTGGAATGCTGCTGGACCATTCTTTAACCCAAAACTCAATCTTTTGAATCTGTATTGGCCACTAACGGTAGAAAATGCAGTAAAATCCTTACTATCCTCTTCTAACTTCATCTGATAATATCCTTTGACCAAATCCAAACAGGAATAATATTTTGCCCCATGACATGAGTAGATTGTTTCTGAAATGTTGGCCATTGGGAACTTATCTGCTTCTGTTACTTTGTTTATGCGCCTATAATCTATGCATAGACGAAGTGTCCCATCCTTTTTCCTAACAGGTACCACTGGTGAGCTCCATTCAGCGGCACATGGCTCCGCAATATCCTTTAAACATAATTCCTGAACCTGTTTTTCAATTTCCTCATTCGTCCTTTGGTCAAATCTTCTTGCCCTTTGGTAGATTGGGGTATAATCGTGTAACCGAATCCTATATGGTGTCATTGATGTTGTTGTCACATCTGAGTCACTCTTGCTAAATACATTTTTTTGCCTGTGTAATACTTCTATTATTTCCTTTCGTTGTTCCTGTGTTAATTCTTCCATGAATGTGATTTCTTCTTCTAATTTTTCCCTTGTCCATTCCTCCTCAATGGTTCCTTGTCTTCCTGTTCCCTGTACCAGTGTGTTTACCGTATATCCTCTATTGTCATATTTCTGGAGGGCCTCTTCATCCAATATTAAATGGGCTATTCCTATTTTTTCTTTTTTTCCAAATCTTATTTGTCCTGGTACAAGTTTCTTGATTAATATAGTGCCTTCTTTTGTATTCCATTTTACTAATCCTGGTAATATTTTAAATCGTTTATTATACCCTCTTCGGTTATTTTCTTCTCCTTCGATCAATAGTTCCTCTGGTTTCATGTCATAATACCTTCCTTCTCTGGGCTTAATCTGGTTTGAAATCCAAGTAGCCTTTACTGGAACCCAATCATTAATCGTAATTATTACTTCTTCTGTAGTATAAACTGGCAAGGATATCACAGTCCTTACACAATTCCCCGACTTCTCTGAAAAGTAGACTTGTTCCTTTGTGTCTTGGTCACCATACCTTGTGAAAGAACCATTTCCTACATCAATTTTAATTTTGTTCTGTATTAAAAATGGCATTCCTAAAATTGTGCCTTCTTTCAATCTTTCGACCACAATGAAATCTGCTGAACCGTAATTTATGTCCTCAATTGAAATCCTTAATCTTGCTGTTTGATGGGATTCCACAACCATTTGAGGGTCACCTACTCCTCGTAACCTCATTACCTTTTCCGAAACTTCGGGATTCTGAATCCTTCTGAACTGTTCCTGACCTATAATACAGTACTGGGAACCTGAATCAATAATGGCTGTCATTTCAACATTATTTAATTTTATAACAAATTTCAACAAAGGAGTAATATTAATGCCTTGCTTACCTTCAACGGTTGTCCTACTGATAGCATGGTATATGCCAGTTGTTGAATTCACTGTGTTTGTTCCTCTCCCTTTGGGTGTTCGTTGTGGTAAGGCATTCCTATTTTCCTGAGGTTTCCTGCTTATAAACTCCTCTGCTTCTGGATCCAATACTGTATCACCTTGAATAGCCGGGCTGGTTAGTAAACAGTGGTCTATTTTGCGGTTTCGCTCCTGCTCGTTCCCGGGGTCGGCGGAGCTACCTCGTTTCCCGAAGATGCCTGTTTTCGTACCCTTTTCAATTCTTCTATTTGTTCCTGAAGTGGACAAGTATCCCTCCAATGTCCCATATCGTTGCATAAAAAGCATTTTTTTTCGATGGGTTTCCTCTCATTCTGCCTTTGTCCACCCATATCCTGTTGATCTTGTCTTCTGTAACCCTGTTCTTGTTGTCTGAACCCTCTTCTGGATCCACATTCCGCAGTTCGATGTTCATTACTCCCACATCCCAGGCACCACCCATTATATTTTCGACATTCTCTTTTAAAATGTCCTACCCTGTTGCACCAGTAACATCTTTTTACCTCAGTGTTATATCTTTCATTATTTTGCCTGGTGTATTCCCTTGTATTCGCTTTCTGCTGATACACTGGCCTTCCATAGCGCACTTTTTCTGCGTATGTCCCTTTTGTGTTTTGTTCTCCATTTAGTGTGGCCCATATTGGTATCCCTTCATCCCCTGATTCCTCCTCATCACCATCCAGGTCATCCTCCTCCTGCGCCCAGTTTAGCATATCTTTCCATCTTATTTTAAGGCTTTCTTTCTCATTTCCCATCCTTATTCTAAATCTCCTTGCCATCTTTTTCGGGAGACAATTCAAAAATTGTTTCTTTAATATTTGTTTGTCCCTATCTTCCTCTTTAGTGGCTGCCTCGTAAGTGGTTTGCACCCTTAACGCAAATTCAGCCACTTTTTCATTTTTCCGCATCTCTAACCTCCAAAACTCTTTTTGCAAATCTATCTGCTCGGTTTCCTTTTCCTCCTTGCACCAGCTTTTTAATCTAGACACTATGGTGGTATATTTGACCTTAGCCCTGTATATACTATAGTATGTCCTTAATACTGGACCTTCTAAGAAATTTCTAAGTTCCACTGCCCAACGACTTTTGTCTTTACCTAATTGTTCCTTTGCGTATCGTTCATAATCTTCTATAAACGCCTCAAACTTTTGAACTTTTTCTTTCCCATACTTTAAAGGTTTCACAGCCTTTATATTACTCCTCCTAAATGATTTCATCACCTCCACCATCTCACCGGCCAAAACAATAAATATCTTACTCACTGCTTTAGTATGTTCCACACCTGATTCTTCCAATTCAATTAACCTCTTGAGCCATTTTTTTCCTCCCTGGTCCACTTCACTCTCAGCTTCTTCTATTTCATCTTCCGCTGTAGAACTTCCATCGTAGGTGTATTTTCTTTCCGCCCTCCTTCTCCTTTTCTTATTCTTCTTCTTCGGCCTGTTGGTACTGTGCTCATTTGTTACATCAAATGGGTCACTTGTTGCCCTCTCTGAGCTACTTTCCTCATCTGTTTCATACCGTGGTGTCTTCTTTGGGATGTTCCTTTGTTTGATGCTTTGATCATGGGTCAGCCTCCAATTTTGGTAAGCCTGATCCTCGATCCTCACTCTATTTTTTATGTTAAGACCTCCTTTAGGATCAGTCTTTTGTCCTGTCTGGGTAACTTCTGTTACCTCACTCTTTTGTGCTGTGACTATCGGTTCCTCCTCTATACGTGTAGGTCCTTTCTTACTTTTCAACACCTGAAATATTCCCTCTAATACCGTCAACATTCGATCAGTATCCAAGTTTTCATCTTTTGTTATGGCAACCTGGAACTTTTCCAAGTACCCAATTGCACTTACTTCTTCGGTGGGCTGCTTAGTCTCCTCCATGTTAATTCTGTCACCTTGCTCCTTATCTGAATTTCCCATGTTAAATAAATAAAAGGAAGGAAAAAAAGAATGAATATTAACAACCAACACAAAAAAATGCTTACTAATAATATATATATATATTATACATAACATATATATATATATATATATATATATATATATATATATATATATATATATATATATATATATATATATATATATATATATATATATATATATATATATATAAAAAATACCCTTTATTTCTCCAACTGGAGTAAGAAAATACAAAAATTCTCCTTATGTGTTCTCTTATAAGCTTCTTACTGATCTGGAATTCTTAATCTGCTATTATTGACAGTGAAAATTTCTACGAAGAGGGAAATAATCGTCCTTTCTCCTTACAATTGTCAGTACCCTGGACAAAAGAAAAAAAATCACGGCCAGAAATATATTCAAAAACAAGAAAAGAAAAAAAACAAAAAATTTCGTTTTTAAAACTTCCTCAATATTTGATCAGAAATCCCTTCCTTTTCCTTTCAAAACAAGAAACCAACAAAACTCTTTATCAAATTCTATTATTTCACCAAAAAAAACAAAGTATACCTTCAACTTGAGAAAAAAAAATTTCGATATGCTACCAAAAAAAAGAACAATACCCTATATATATATAAAAAAAAAAAAAAAATATTTTTTTCTTTCAAATCAAAACAAAACCAACAACAGAATGTCTCTTACCTTTATTAATTCCCTTATTGTCCTCCCTTCGTTCACCACCAGTGATTTGTCCTCTTGTAAATTTTTGTACGAGCCACCAGTATAACGATAAACGTCTTGATCCACCTCCTAATGATAAACTGTGCAACCTTTGAGACAGTATGGGAGGCAAAAGTTGCGTTCCTTTACAGAGGACTTTTCCTGTTACGGTGACAATAAGAGATAAAGGGATTGAAAAGACACGAAAGTTGATTTTTCTTATATATAATAATAATATGAATGATTAAGTATTTTCCAATATTATTCCTACCTACCTATGGCTGTTTTTAACTTTAATTTACAAATAACCTATTACTAACCTAAGCTAAATGTTATATATCAATTTATTTCGACACAAATATATACAGTACAATATAACCCCGGGTTATGTTTATTTATTTACAAATTCGGTTTAAGTCATTTACAAAAGGTAAAAGAGCAATACTTCCTTTATAAACGTCGTTATTCAGACGAATGATCCTTCGGAAGGTGCTCCCTACTCCTTTGAATAAACTGATCCAATTTTACAAACGGCCTGTGTGACCTTTCGACCTTCGGAATCTTCCGTAGCCTGTTTTTAGCCTTCAGTAGCTAACCTAAGGTTAACCTGGACCTTCAAATTTGGCTGGCAACTTAGTTGATCAATAATTTCAGCCTCGGCCTTAATATCCAGTCGTGACTTTATTTAAACTCAACCTTGCGTCTGAGCCCAATCAAAAATCCGATCTTTAAGTTTGGTCCTAAACTCAACTTTGAACTTGGTTCCAAAACTCGGGTCTGATCCTGGCCCCAAACTCGTCTCCCTGAAATTATGAAATAACCAACTATTAATTATTGCCTTCTATTAATAGTATTAAATAAATAACTAAATGACGCCAATAACTAGTCACGCCATCGGAATTAATAATAATAATAATAATAATAATAATAATAATAATAATAATAATAATAATAATAATAATAATAATAATAATAATAATAATAATAATAATAATAATAATAATAATAATAATAATAATAATAATAATAATAATAATAATAATCCCCCCAAAACCTTGCGTGCATAATATTTATAAACCGGTTAATAATTTAATAGAAACCTAGTACTCGCTTCATTCAACCCAATAATATTAATAGCACCGGTAAAAATAACCTAATAAACACTAGTATACTAATAGACCCCTAAATACTGGATATAAATAATGAAAATAGCAATAACGATGTCAATAATAATAATAATAATAATAATAATAATAATAATAATAATAATAATAATAATAATAATAATAATAATAATAATAATAATAATAATCTGATTTTAACCTATACCTTCGTCCGTAACTATAACCTAAATTGTGTGTGCGAACCTTTTCTCAAATGTGAACTTCTTATTTCTTAAAAGATCCTTATTACACCTTCGTATGTGCCCGTAACTATGTATGTATCAATACCCACACACACACACACACACACACATACACACATATATATATATATATATATATAATTCCTCCTTTAAATCCTTTTAACTATTCCTTCCTATAGATTACTATGTTAATTTTACTCTAACACTTTCCCGTTTATTATATCGATTCTTAATACAAGTTTTCACTGTCCTTTAAACCAAAAGATCCCATATATCAAATTTACAATATTCTTTAGTAATTCCTCGTATTCTAACAATATTCCCTAGTTTAACCGTATCTGATTATCCACACTTTTTACTTTAACACTGATATATTTTAAACAAACTTTAAACGTTATTTCGTCATTTCTAAACAGCAACTCATAAATCTATTCCTACTTTCAGATTTTAACCTATCATAAACATTGCTTTATAGTTACTATACATACCAATTATTTGGGAGAATTTGTCCTTTATAAAGCTGGAATCACAGCTCGTAACTAGATCCTTGGAAAACTGATAATAACAGCCTAGTAACAATCCTTATAAAGTTGGTAATCACAATTTGTAATAAATCCTTACAACTCAGATACTACTGTTTACCAGAACTTCTTTTACGAAAACAATGAGTTCTTTTCCTTTAACCTGAGCACTTTTCTGCTTCGTAAAATAAATTAGAAGGTTGATCAAAATAGATGCCATGAGTCACTAGACTCATGACAATATATATATATATATATATATATATATATATATATATATATATATATAACTACTTATTTATATATATATATATATATATATATATATATATATACAATATATATATATATATATATATAACCATTCTTTCTTTACTCACTATATATACTGCTGCTGCTGCTCTTTCTTTATATATATATATATATGCGCCTGTATATATATATATATAACCCATATAACATATATATATATATATAGCATATATATATATATATATAACATATATATACTCTTCTTATATATATATATATATATACTATGCTGCTCTTTCTCACTGCTGCTGCTGCTGCTGCTGCATTCAGGCTGCGGAGTCGTAAAATAAATTTTTCGACTCCGACTCCGACTCCGACTCCTTAAATTCAAATTTGGATTTTCGACTCCGACTCCGACTCCGACTCCACTTAAACAAAAATTTTCGACTCCGACTCCACTTAAACCACGCAAAAATTTTTCCGACTCCGACTCCGACTCCGACTCCACTTAAACAAAAATTTTCGACTCCGATCTGACTCCGACTCCAGCAGTCAAATTCAAAATTTCGACTCTGACTCAGATTAGTGCTTACAGAGTTACAGTAAAACATTTTTTGTTTCAACAATTTTTTTTTCGCTTGCTTTTGAGAATAAAAAACTATACCACTTTTCCAATGAATCTAATCTCCAAATGCTATACGGTAAAATACCGTAAAAATTAGAGGTGTAGCAGATATCCGCATCCGCATAATTTTTCTGTTTCGGAATCAAATATAGAACATAATTATAATGCAAATTATTTTTATTTTTATTATAAAACAACCATTATAAAATTAACAGTTTAATACTTTCAGTTTGCAATAATAATAATAATAATAATAATAATAATAATAATAATAATAATAATAATAATAATAATAATAATAATAATAATAATAATAATAATAATAATAATAATAATAATAATAATAGTATAATAATAATAATAATAATAATAATAAAAATAATAATAATAATAATAATAATAATAATAATAATAATAATAATAAAACAAACATCTACCATATTTCTCATAATAATAATAATAATAATAATAATAACTAAAAATAATAGCATTATGAAAGAACTTAGGAATCAAGAGAAAAAATTTCTAAAAAAATTGAAAAATATGTTTTTTTAATTTATATATATATATATATATATATATATATATATATATATATATATATATATTTAACTTTATGTGCTTATATACATATATTTATATATATATATATATATATATATATATATATATATATATATATATATATATACTCATACATCTAACTCTATCTATATCTACCAACATATATATATAGCACGAAACAATATATATACATTGATACGTATACATGTATATATATGTAAATATCTTTGTTATATAAAATTTTATATATATATATATATATGGATTGCCTAAAATTCATAAAAACTCAGAAAATTCACCTTTGAGACCTGTAACATATATGTGCGGAACGGTTACACACGAAATTGCCCAATATCTGAACAGCATTATTCTACCATATCTTCATAAATCTTTCAACAATAATGAAATCAATAATAATAATAATAATAATAATAATAATAATAATAATAATAATAATAATAATAATAATAATAATAATAATAATAATAATAATAATAATAATAATAATAATAATAATAATAATAATAATAAATAATAATAATAATAATAATAATAATGGCATTAAAAGAATCGTACCAAGAAATAAAAAACAAAAGAATTTCTGACAAAATAAAAAAAAAAAATATTTTTATAATTTATATATATATATATATATATATATATATATATATATATATATATATATATATATATATATATATATATATATATATATATATATATGGATTGCCTAAAATACATAAAAACAGAAAATTCACCTTTGAGACCTGTAATATATATGTGCAGAACGGTTACACACGAAATTGCCCAATATCTGAACAGCATTATTCTACCATATCTTAATAACTCTTTCATAGTTAAATCAAATAATGAATCATTATGTAAATTATCAAACTTAAAACTTGAAGCCACTAATATATTCGCCTCACTTGATGTAGAATCTTTGTTCATAAATGTACCGGTTCTTGATACGATTGACATAATAATTAACGAAGTGTATCACTCAAATAACTCTAGATATATCAGAACAACATATGAGAACCTTTTTATTAATTTTGTTGCACTCAAACACCGTTTAAATTTAAAAGAAAACATATATCTACAAACTGATGGAGTGCTCGATGGGTTCACCACTTGGACCTACATTGCTGACTTCTATATGTTCAATCTGGAAAAACAAATCCTACGTGAAACAAAA
>JABUQX010117596.1:0-11898 GCA_015478945.1 Trachelipus rathkii | reverse complement strand
TTATTGTTATTATTATTATTATTATTATTATTATTATTATTATTATTATTATTATTATTATTATTATTATTATTATTATTATTATTATTATTATTATTATTATTATTATTATTATTATTAATTATTAGTAGTAGTAATAGTAATTTATTAGTAGCAGTAGTAGTAGTAGTAGTAGTAGTAGTGGTAGTAGTAGTAGTAATAGTAGTAGTAGTAGTAGTAGTAGTAGTAAATTCCGAGACACTAATTAAAATCATCAGTTTTTTCCTTTTGATTTTAATAAAAACTTTTCCAATTTTCTTATTAAAAGTTTTGACAATCAAATTTCTCAAAGCATCTTTTAAGCATTTCTTTCTTTTTAATTTTTGTTTTCTAATCTTCGGTTGTGATTCCCTTATATATATATATATATATATATATATATATATATATATATATATATATATATATATATATATATATATATATATATATATATATATATATATATATATATATATATATATATATATATATATATATATATACGTCTGTGTGTATGGTTATATAAGTATTCGGAAAGTATTTTTTGAATAGATTAAACCTTAGATTATTCAAGGCTAGATCAAATTAGGTGCATTCTTATATAGCATTTCTTGCAACAAAATCAGAGATATTTGACTTGTCGGTCTGTTTATTTGTGTGTAAAACTTTTCCTCAATAAGGAAATTTTATATTCTGGCTTTTAACCTATTAGGGAAAAATACGTCATCGTATAATGCAAAGTTTTGTAAGTTTTTTTTTTTATTTATTTTTTTTTTTTTTTTTGCTTGTTTAAGAAACACCAAATTTTTTTTTCATAAAATTCTATATAAAAATAAGATCTTTTATGAATATTTAAATATTTTCACTAAATTTATTTTAACTTTTTGAAGAAAATTGTATTTTTGTATATTATATAAGTTTATAACACTTTTAATATTTGTTTGATGAAATACTTTTAAAAAGTTAAGGAATGCATTTTGAAGTTACTCTTAAAACATTTAATTTTTTTTTTATTTTCTTACGTTTTCGTTCAAGAAACACGTAAAGATATAAGTGTATAAAATTCTAAAGTTTTTCAAATGTTTAATAAAATTCAAAATTTTGACATAAAGCTCGTGTAATTTTTTTTCCCTTTTTTTTGGTGTAAACAAAGTTTATCAAACATCTAGCAAATTTTTTAAATATGTTATAAAAAAGGGTGGCAAAGTTGATTCTACTAACCAACATGTTGAAATGTAGAAAACATATTTCTTTGCAAAAGATATGTTAACATTGTGACTAATGGTAGAAATATGAGAGCGCATAAAACAAATCATGTTTCAGTTGCGACTTCTATGTTAACAATAAAATAAATTAAATCTATTATTTAAATATTACTTTATAATTTTCTTCTTTATTTCTCCAGTCTGGAGGAAGACTTTCAAACTTTTAATAGAACTAATCTTTTCCACAATCTTGGGTTAGCGAACGCAGCTGTTTAGTGTTGTGTGGATCAGTTCATGATATAGCTCTGTCCGTTCATATTTTCAATCTCCCGGCTCATTATAAAAGAGAAGTGAGACGTAGTGAGGTGCTGGATGATTATGAACTTCTAATGTGACACAGTGTGGTTCAGAAAACCGAAATGCTAAACCGACCCTACCACAATCCATTTTTTAAAGTTTCCAATCCCCAAGGAATCTCCAATTGTTTTTTCTAAGCCTATTTGGTTTTGAGGCAATTTATAGAGTACTCTTTTAAAACTATAATAATTAAAGACCATATTACTTGCCTTGTTAAAGAAATCTTTAAAAAAATTTCGTAGTTATACACAACATAGAATTATAAATTCCAAAAATCCTTTAGTTTTAAAAACAGGGTTCAATTTTGGCTATGCTGAGAGGGTGTTTTTAGTCCCAAATCGGAAAGGGTCAGAATTTTCTTACTTTCCGCCAATATTGATCAAATTAAAAGCAAACTATGGCTTTTTGTCAGCTCTAGAACGTCGATTTCAGGTGTTTTTCCGTGTCTCTATTGATTTGTTTTGTTTATTAATTATTTTTTCGACATTTATTGATTCTCATCCTACAAATTATTCAAAATAATTTGGGTAATAGTTGAGTTTAACGGAATCTAAAAAAAATCGATATTTTTAAAAAAGTAATCGATGTTTTGAAATGGGTATGAAACAATACTGCTACATCTTGCTAATAAAAAATTTCAATATTTACAATGTATTTATACGCAACGTTATTCGGTGCTTTTATATATTATTTCATTTTACTTTCGAAAGATCAGTAAGTTATAAGTTTTGTTAAGCAGAAACAGATTTTCTTTCTATAATTAACAAAATTTATCATAACCTAATTTTAAGTGGGTCCTAATCCGAATATAAACATAAAAAAATAATTCGGTAGATTGAATATATTTATTTATATATGAGAGAGATTTGACATCCATTTTCTACGGGTCTTACATGGGGACAAAATATATGAAATAAAAACGATTATCGGAAAAAATATCGAAATTTCGAAGATTCCGCTAATCTCAACTATTGATATAATTTGAAATTTGAACTATACAAAAATGGGTCTATTACCTAACGCTCAATACAAACGCTATTTTGATTTTTGACCAAAGATCTTAGGAATGGTCAAATTCCCAACAAAACTTTTTTTTTCTTTTTGTAAATGAAAATTTTGAGAATCAGCAAATGGTCGACAGGCCAAATGGTCGACATGACATCAAAAAATTTTCCGGACAGCCAGCCGTTTTAATATAACATTACCAAAAAACTAAAATAAAAATAAATATTAAAATATAAAAAAGTAAAACAAAAACATTAAATTATAAGCAACAATCAACTTCTGACGATAACCATTAACAAAAAATTGAAAAATTTTTTTCTAAAATTCAAATTTACAGTTTTCTTCTTTCTTTTTCTTGTTGGTCTTCTCTTCTCTTCCTCTTCTTCTCCTTTCAGAATTCAAATACACTGTAATCAATATTAACCAAATACACTTGGCTTATCATTAAATCTCAGTCATGAAGAGGAATGAGCACCTCATATATATATATATATTATTATTATATATATATATATATATATATATACATATATATATTATTATATATATATATACATATTATACATATATATTATTATTATTATTATTATTATTATATATTATTATTATTATTAATAGTTAAATATATAAAGATATATTATATATATATATATATATATAATTATTATTATTATATATATATATATATATATATATATATATATATATATATATATATATATATATATATATATATATATTAAAAAATAATAAAGTTAAAAAAAAAAGATTTTCAGAGCACAATCATATAAAACTCCAATTTTCATATAGTTAAATATAGAGAAAGTCAAAAATGTTAACTGTGGCATTTTTTGCCTCCTTCCTGCTAGATTTAATTCTTTCCTAGAAACTTTAAGTATGGGAAACCATATTTAATTTAATTAAAATGTAATAAAGAAATAATGTAATTAAACTGATTTTTAACAAAGATTCAAGTGGAAAAGTTTAACAGGAATGGTCCTACGAACTTCCTTCCATCGCAATTTTTTAATATTTTGCATCATTTTCCTTACCAAAAAAAATAAATTACACAAAAAATCAAACTTTATCGGCCAAATTAAGAAGAATTCTATCTATCTATTTATCAATCTATCTATCTATCTATCTATCTATCTATCTATCTATCTATCTATCTTATCTATCTATCTATCTATCTATCTATCTATCTATCTATCTACCTGTCTATCTGTCTATCTGTCTATCTGTCTATCTGTCTTTCTGTCTATCTGTTTATCTTCCCTCTGAATATTTTACTATTTGCTTTTTTCATCCTCACTAATTTCACAAATTTCTTCCACTAAGTTTATGTTAAATTCCACTTTAGCCTAATTAGTGCCTTTCATGGAAATGTACAAAAAGCACAAAGGCGGAAGAAATCTGCGTCTTTTTTTAAATTATTCCTGTTAAATAAATACATCGTATATAATGAACTTTATTTGAGTGAAGTTTAGAAATTTTCTGTAGAAATGCTTTTTATATTCGCTTATATTTTTTATATTTCAAATTGAGATAAAGTGGTGAAAAGAAAAGGAATAAAAATGAATTTGAAATAACAATTATATATTATATATAATAATATATATATATATATGATATAATATATATTATATATATATATATATATATATATATATTATATAATATATATATATATATATATATTATATATATAATATATATATATATATATATACTATATATATATGATATTAGAATTTCAGTTAAAGCTCTAATTCAACCTCAAAAGCTCTGTAAAGTATTAAAATAATTTTTAAAACCACTTTTAAATAAATAAAGGAAATCTTAAGAAAAATAACTAAACGAGAAAGTTTACGTTTCGGGACTTATATCCTTGGTCCCCTCATCAGAACTAAAATTTTTTTTACAAATTATTAAAACACAAAATATAAAAAATATTCGAAAATACAAAATAAAAAATGAGAATATAAATTCAAGCAAAAAAGACAGAGTAGTGGCGTCACATTCCTAATCCTTTTTTATCAAGTATCTAAAAATATTAATTATTTCAAAAGTAAGTCCTTAATATGATCTGATACAAATCTTTTTGTGATTGGATCAAAACTGAAAAATCCTTCCGAAATGTTAAAAAACTACTTTTTGTAGAAATGAAAAAGGACTCAATCAATTGATTTTAAGTTTTTATCTTTGAAGCGAAACAAAAATCTGCACCATTCCAAATTACATACATGATCTTTCTTGTGATAAACGTCTCTAAAATACAGCACTACTTGTATTGCCTCTCCTAACTTCACTCATATGTTGGTCTATTCTTGTTTTTAAGGTCTTTAAAGTTTCCCCAAAATATAAATCATTGCACATATAACAAGGAATGTTGCAAAACACCTCCATGGGCTTCTCGTTTTGTGTGTATTATTACAAATAAGGATTCTTGAAGTGTATAAGGAAAACGGAAAATTAAATTAGTATTAAATAAATGTTTAAACATAAATTTAAGATCGAAACCCACTTTTTTTTTGGATTTTGAAATGAAAAATTGCGATAATTTTTTTATTCCTGTCCAATCAACATCAAATTTTCAGTACTTGTATGGTCGGGCGAGATGCATTTTTTACTTAGGTAATTTTTTTGTATACTCAAAAGAAAATTTTTAAAAAAAAGTTTTACAAATTTTTTTGAGAAAGTTTGTTCCAAGAACAAATCCAAACCTAATGCATATACAAAGAAATTATCTAAGTAAAAATGTGCATTCTCCCCCGACTACATATGCCCTGAAAAATTTCTCATCCACTTCGCCCGAACAGAATAAAAATTATCGCAATTTTTCATTTCAAAATCCAAAAAATAGTGGGTTTGTAAATTGGACAACGCTGAGCACAAAACTCAAAAATTCGAAAATGTAATTCTGTACTATTGTAGGTAATGGATCTATATATGCATATTTCAAGTTTGGAAGTCATTTTCGAAAAAAATTCTGGTAGTTGATAACTTGATACGAGGAACAAAACCAACAATGGGATTTTGAAAAATTTGAAAATTCTGAAGAAAGAATGCAACTTACATACAGAAAAAACCAATAAAACACTTTTTCACGTAGGGTAAAACCTGATCTTTTTGCCGCTCTTTTATTAAACAGAACTAAATCGGCTAAAAATTTCGACATTGCCTCTATTATTCATTTTAGGGGGGGGAAATGAAGGAACTGCAGCCCGAGCAAAATCATTGGATCTTGCCCTTGTGAATAAGTGCAAGTTTATCTTCTGTCTGTTCGTTCCGCAACAAGATAACAACTCAACTTTAAATAATGAAAACTTTTTTGACATAAATATGTCTACGTAAAGTAATTTTTAAATCACGAAGAATTTTTCAATATATAATCGATCATTCTACCGAACAAACCGATTTATATCAAGATATTATTAAGTGAAGGCTTACTATATTGAAAAGTAATAATTTTGTTAGGATAAGATCAAAAAAGAGGATATACACGAAATATTTTAGCGCCCTGTGTTTATTATGTGCTTGAATTATTACTATTTTTTTATTTAGTTACTCTCTCATATGATATAAGTATAAATATTATGGGCAGTGTGTTTTACTCCTATTTGTTAATCTTTTATTCTTATTAGAGACCCATATGTAAGTATAAGTTCTCAAGATAGTCTATAAATAACTTATTCCCCTTGCCATCATAATCTCTCTCTTTTGTGAAAAATTACAATTTTATGTAGATAAAGCTAGTTAAGCTATGTATATTATATATTAAGATTTATACCTAGTTGCAATATATTTATTTGAATCTTTATTACAATTAAGTGATATATTAAATGTTATTATTATATTATACTCAGAGTTATTAATATTAGATTATATTAAATTATTGATACTTCATAGGTAAATATATTAGGCAGGTTTTATTATATATATATATAGTAGCTCCATGGCAAAAATCCTGATTTGGTAATAAATATTTATTACCTAATTTGATATTGTTTATATATAATGAATAGATGCACTAGTCAATATATGTTTATTTATAAATTAGTATTGTATATCTTAAGAGGAACATATCTAATATCACAGTAATATTAATCATGTATATTAATAGCTCTAATGAGGTCATATAAGAAGAATGGTAGGGTACATATTATCTAGATAGTAGTATATTATTGTAGATAGTATGTATTGGATATAGTGTGAGTATCGTCACTCTGTTAGCATACAACCCCTAGTTAAAATAATATAAGATATATATTATCTCAAATTTTATGATATAGTATGTTAATAGTAATATAAAAGTCAGATATGCAAATATAGTATAGGTTAGTATATAGTTATGTAGTTAAAGTAGACAAGAAGCGAAAGTGTATAATAATAAGGATAGCAGGTTATAGATAGAGCTCTAGGTTGCAGTGATGTGTATGTATAGATGGGTGAATCCGCAGGTGTTTATAAACTGGTATAACGAGAAGAAGCTAGGTAATTTCTAGCAACTTTGACATTTTTTTTCAGTTCACTAATTTATTGTTTCTAGGTGAGATTAAAATGTTATAAGTAAGTTAGTTAGTATCATCTTCTATGTATCCATAAGGTTAAAACCTCTAGCTAGTAATAAAGTAGAACAATTGACACGAATAGTTGTGTAGTAAGAATATAAGTCCTATTCAACACCAGTGATATATTAACGTTATATTTAAAAAAAAAATTTGCAAAATTTCAATATAGCTTCTGTAAGGATAATTTGAGTATATATATAATTATAAAAACCTTTATTCACATATTATTTTTTAAAAATATTCTTTTTAATATTATAGAATGCTGTGGTGACATTATCAGATACTATGTATGATCAGCTTTTGGACGCTAGTTTCCAAAACATTGTGCTAATATTAAGTTCATCGTTACTTTATGAAGATCATATATTATATATATATAGGTAACTCTACTTTAGCCATACAAACCGTAAATAATAATTTATAAACAATTTATAGTAGTGATAAAGCGTAGTCAGTCAAGTGACCTATAATTTTAATTTAATTGCATAGATTTCTGTACAATAATACAAGTATTTTAAAATTTTATTTTAATATGTGCTACATTTGCAATGATCGGTTAACATAAATAAATTATAATTTAATAGGTATACGCTTCCTAAGGTTATAAAAGCCGCTAAATCCATAATATTATCTCCTATATTGTTTGACCATCTCGCGTATTCGCTATGACTTTTGATTTGTATAATAAAGTATATCAATTCACTCCACCTATATTAATCAACATGTTTTATATGTTTATTTGCAAAGGCCAATGCATATTTCTACATGTTTTGGATCCAATGTATTATAGATACGTTAGTATTTATAGATAATAATTTTTATGAGTATAGCTCCTATATAGGAATTTAGCAGGTATGTTTTGTAATAGTACCTTTACTATTGCTAACTATAAACCTAGTAAAAATTTACAATTATATATTAAGTTAATAAAAGTACGTAGTCAAGTAGCTAGTTATTTATACTTTTTTTATTCATATTAACTAGAAATTTGATAATAGTTGGCCTTTGTTTTAAATATATGATATATTCGAAGAGTTAGTTGCATTCTTTACAGATAAATATAATTTATTGGGTCTCCTATTAGACAAATTTTATGCTAGATGATATATTGAAAAGTACATGAAAAGTTCACCTATTGTCTAAATACATACAGACCCGTGGAATAGCAAAAATACTCTAGCCTCGAGATTGACCAGCAGTGTCAGTCGTGTTATTATCACGATAATCGCAATTATTGAAGAATCTGATAAAGTCTTCTCTCCAGAGTTTTGCATTGTTGTTAATTATTCATATGATATAATCTTAATTGGTTAATATAATATAATATAATAAAAGACCGGTTTTTTCTAATAATTTATATAATTATGGGTTTTAATGGTGCTCTCGAGTACACTACTGTGAGGACAAAGATGGGTGTACTCCTCAATGTCCGCGCACGTCTGCCCTATCCAGCGAGAGGCGAGATACCCGACTCTTTCAAAATCTTTGCTATTTTATTAATCCTAGTTGAGGTATTCCTTTTAGAGTAGATAGAACACAAAAATAACGTCAAACTTAGCGATACCTGTTTAGTATCGCTATCTAATATAGTCCAACCTGATGATACTAAATTCCTCTTTAAGAAAAATAAGTCATTTCTATACTAGTTTTGTCTGCCTCTGAAGTTATTCAATATTAATCAGAGAATTATAAACTAGCCGCTTTACAAGAACTAAGTTCAGTAATTAGCATATGATGAGTATTATGAGCTGAGGTAGCTGCATTGCACAAAACTCAGTATGTATATAAATTACAATATTGATATGTAAGTAATAAAGTGACGTAGTCAAAACTTTATATTATATATTATTATAATTAGAGTGAGTAGTATTAATATAGCATAAGGATAATATATCTAATATTAGTTATATTTCTAAATATGTATCATTGTTATAGATCGTTTTCATAGATAATTATAATTAGGCTCTAAGTAATATTTAGTACAATAAGGTGTTATTAGTAGGGTATATTCTCCTTTTAGTCTCATAACGGTTGAAAATAAGTATACTAATATTATGATGTAATAGTGTAATAATAGTCACTTAAGTTATCTCTATGAGCTCTAAAACGACATCCACGTTAATATAATAGCAATGAAATAATATGAAAATTATTTAAAGCGTGAGAGTGTGTGATTATAATTAGCATAAAACTAAATTTTTTGTTTTAATTGTATATTGCTAATTTTTATATTAAGTAAAGTACTCTCTCTACGTCTTTCTAGCTATCATTCTCTCTCTTCTGTGGCTCGTCCCTTCTCTCGTCTACATCTTCCTTACGGCAGGTGTCTCGATATGCGTACCTTTCCTCTCTCGTGCTCCATCATACCTGCTCATCATACAAATTTACCATACTCTGCTCTCTCTCTTCTCGTCTCTCTCTCTCTCTCTCTCTCTCTCTCTTCATTAGTCTCTACATGCCGCTCTGCGTTCAAAGGACCTTATTAATGTTTACTCATTATTATTTTCAGTTTTCAAATTTCAGTGCACAATAAGAAAATGTCAAATAATGGTGGTATATATTTTGACAACGAATTTTTTTTAAAGTAATTCTTAATATTCTCAATATTAGGAGTTATATAATTTTATGAGTCTTCTATCTTTCAGTTTGAATTTTGAATAGTTCAAAGAATTTTAGATGTGGTTTAGATTAAGTATACATCTCGTATGTACGTCCAAATCTCTCTGCTCTCTCTGTGTAGACTCAAATATCTTCTCAAATAGTATTTGCGACTAAAGTGGTTAGTTATATATTTCGTATTATTGTCAGGAAAAAATGCTGATTCTAAAATGAAATAATATACGTAATTATCTATATGCTTATTGACATGTGATCAAATTTGAGAGTCTCAAACGATAAACTACCGAACATCTAAATTTGTTTATTATACAATGAATATACCTATGTCTCTATACATGTACGGAGCTAGCTCGAGATAAAACAGATGGAACTGTTTCTCCTTATGAATTATGTTCCCAGCAAACAGTGTGTAAGGTGTAAAGAGAACTTTACAACTAGTCTCCTCTTTAGGAGAGAAGCAGAGAGTCTGCTTAATAAATGTATGTGCTTATACTAACTTTGAGGATAGTATCTTGTGTTAAAATTGTCCATCTACGTGTCTCGGGTAGAACGTAAATGTCGTTATATAAACAAAGTACAAAAATATTGAGGATTTTCTACTTTCAAAACTATAAAATTAATAAAATGGTTTTCATATATTGGATTTTTTTGCATATTTATTAATTATATATAACATCTCTCTCTGTAATTGTGTTGCACGGTAAAAATTAGTTTGGTGTAGTCTATATATTTTATATAATAATGTACGCGAGAACGAGAGTCTTATAATGAGTGTATATACTTCAATACTCTATTAGTGTCTCTCGAGTTAATATATAAATAACTCTCGCAGAGTGAGATATATAAAATTACTATTTATTAGAGTAAGAGAAAGGTCTTTCAGCTGAAGAGTCCAAATTCATTTATATATATTTTATTTACACGTAAAGTACTAATATGATATATTGGAAATACTTTCTGTAGGAAAATAATTAATTTATGTTATATATTTCATGTTAGACGGTAATAATTATCTAAACATGATTATATTTTTGGACTCCTATATCATGTGAGATATAGTCAAATATACTGATAAGAATTTAAATTAGTGAAATAGAAGATTAATAAAAAAGCGATTTATTATAAACATTAAATTATATGCCCCATTTTAATCCTATAGTTAATAATATACAAGTTTAAATAGTGATAAAATCAAAAGAAAAATGATTTACTGTTAAAAATTAAAAAATAAAAAGGCTTAATAATTTCAATAAAAATGAAGTATAGTAATTATTTAATATAATGGATAACTATTTTATATTTGAATATTATTTGAAAACTAATCAAACGCAAATTTATTACAATTTCGTCTTTTAATTGGCATAAACATCTCACAAAGCATTTAAGCTAAATAAAGGTTCAATTTAATTTGCATGGAATAAATTAATAAAATCCTTTTTAAATAGATAAAAATTCAATAAAATACAGGTGGATACAAATCCCAATACCTTTGAATAAATGATAAAAGCGGTAATGAAGAGCTTCACTTAATTTTATCAAGAAAAAATAGAAAAAAATAAGAATATATATATATATATAAGATATATATATATAATTATTATATATATATATATTATATATATATATAATATAGATATATATATATAGATATATATATATATATATATATATATATTTATATTATATATATATATATTATATATATATATATATTATATATATATTATTATATATATATATTATAATTAATATAAATATATATATATATATATATATATATATATAAGTATATATATATATATATATATATATATATATATATATATATATATATAATATATATATAGGCTGGTACCTCCTTTGCACAACCGTAAAAATTACAATTTGATAATGTGATTAAAGGCTCACTCGTTAAGTCAAAGTCCTATATTATATTTTATATATATATGTGTATAATTAGCAATATAGAAATCTAGAATTTATGTTTATTTAATAGTGATCTATAGTATAAGATTCGCGTTCAATTTAATTAATTTATTTTTAGCTATATTTAATTATATATATAAATTATATATAGGCAGTGTAGTTTGATATCTGTTATACTACTTCACTTTGTC
>JABUQX010117595.1:25000-28996 GCA_015478945.1 Trachelipus rathkii | reverse complement strand
GATGTACTTCGTTCAGATTGGGTGTTAACCGTTTCTTATTTATCGTGAAACGCTTTCGCGTTTTCGTGCGCCGCTCAGTCTTATATCATGGATATTTTACGTGCGTAGTAATATTTAACAAAAATTTTATCATAACCTTGTGTAATTACTCACTGATCAATGATTATATGCTAACGTAACAGAGTTTTCACATCAATAAAGCAAACATAACATCAACTGAGCTGATGTATGTGCGTAAACTAACACACGTACTGAATAAACTACTAACACAACAAAGTTCATATAACAACAGTAAAGTAACTAACATTGAAGCACCGTGGGACTACTTCCCTTTGTCTAACATATCAGATGTTTTTACATTAACATAATATAAAAATTTATCTTAACCTTATTAATTATCGCGCTGATCTGCTGAATATACTAGTAACAAAGTTTCCACATCAATAAAGCAAACATAGCATCAACTGAACTACGAATGTAATGTACATCGACAAACCTAATACGCATTAAGCACGAATAAACTGCTAACATTAACAAAGTTCCATACTTAGCAACAGTAAAGTAACTAACATTGAGCGCTGAACGTATCCTACTCACACTTTTTCTAACATATCATGGGTATTTTACATTAACATAGTAACATTTAACAAAAATTTATCATAACCTAATCTAATTATCACACTGACCAACGAATATATGCTAATGCAACAAAGTTTCCATACCAATAAAGCAAACATAGCATCATCTGAACTAAGAATATAATGTACAAAGCCAAAACCTAACATACCTTAAGCGTGAATAAACTGTTAACATTAACAAAGTTCCACACATAACAACAGTAAAGTAACTAACATAGCATACAAAAAACGTAATCTACTCACACTTTTTCTAACATATCATGGATATTTTTACATTAACATAGTAATATTTAACAAAATTTTATCATGACCTTGTCTAATTGTCATACTGATCAATGAATATATGCTAACGTAACAAAGTTTTCACATCAATAAAGCAAACATAGCATCACCTGAACTATGAATATAATGTACAATGACAAAACCTAACATACCTTACGTTCGTATAAACTGCTAGCAATAACAAAGATCCATACTTAACAGCAGTAAAGTAACTAACAATGCATACAGAACGAATAGGTACGAAGCTGATGAGGTAAATATTCCTTTAACAAATCAGTATAGCGATGTGTTTGTTTATTTATTTATATTTATTTTATTTATTTTTAATTTCATTTCTTTAAAACTTTTTGTTTTTAAAAACTTTTATTTATTTTCAATTTCATTTCTTTAAAACTTTTTGTTTTTTAAAAACTTTTTAATTTTATTTCTTTAAAACTTTTTTTTAAAAAACTTTTATTTATTTTTAATTTCATTTCTTTAAAACTTTTTGTTTTTAAAAAACTTTTATTTATTTTTAATTTTATTTCTTTAAAACTTTTGTTTTTACTAAAAATTTTATTCTTTTTATGTTTATAACGTAAAAAATTTAATACAAAAGCTTTAAAACAAGTAAATCAAACCACCCTCCCTCCCCTCTATCCGCCCCAACCCTGATCTATTAAGGTATTGATCTATTGATCTATTGAGCTATTGATCTATTGATCTAGGTTTGTCGTTTTATATTATACTCTTAGTTCTGATAATGACACGTTAGCATTATTGAGGCGAAAACTTTGTTACGTTAGCATATATTCATTGATCCGTATGATAATTAGACAAGATTATGATAAAATTTTATTAAATATTATTATGTTAATGTAAAAATATCCAGCGTTGGGGTGGGGAGGGGTGATGGATGGTTTGATTTACTGGTTTACAGGTTTAGGGTATGTAAAAACATGAATTTCTTAAGTTATAAATATAAAAAGCGTAAAAACAAACTGTTTAAAGCATATAAAAACAAAATAAATAAAAGTTTTGCGTTATGTTATACAGATATGACCTGAATCAGTAGCTCGGTAGATCATAGGGGGAAAGGGTTGTGAGGCTGGGGAGGGTGGGGAGGCTCTGGAGGCTGTTTGATTTATATAAAAAACGTAAATTTTTTTAAGTTATAAACTTAAAAAGAATAAAAAATGCTCTTTTTTATTTTTTTTAAATTTTAAAATTTTTAAATTTTAAAAAATTTAATTAATAAATTTTTTATTTTTTTTTTTATTTTTTTTTTTATTTTTTTTTTTTATTTAATTTTTTTTTTTTTATTTTTTATTTTTTTTTATTTTTTTTTTTATTTTTTTTTTTTCTTTTCTGTATCGAGGATACATCGTAAGAAAGATGTATACCAAGTTTCGTCGTTCTATGTCAATATTTCAGGTTTGGGGGGCCGGAGACCCCCTTTGGGTGTGTACGGCTATTTAACCCATATATGATGTGAGTACCTTATATGATGGGTATATACCGAGTTTCATCGTTCTATGTCAATATTTCAGGTTTGGGGGCGGAATCCCCCTCTGTGGGGGTCCTAGACACCCTATATGGACTTATAACCATAATATTCGAGATCTACGGATTCGATAACCTATATAAGCATACCAGCATTGTTGTTATACGAATGTTTTTTAACACGACACCGCAACGGCTCCAGCACTGGAGCCGGGCCATTTCCTCAGTCAGTACCAACTATTTCTAGAAATTCAACTCTGAATCCTCTCACCAAATTTCAGCCTTATACGAACACTTCGATTTTTTAATGGGGTGGGGTCCCCTTCGGGGGACCCACGGGGACGTAACCTCGTCTACGACGAGATTACCTCATCATCTACCCCTCCTCCAAATTTTAACCAGATACGATAACTCTAACCCTTGTAGATATATATATCGGAGCCATAGGCTGAGCCGGAGCCTAAAAATCATTTCACCTATATATATATATATATATATATATATATATATATATATATATATATATATATATATATATATATATATATATATATATATATATATATATATATATATATATATATATATATATAGAGGGGAGTCAGGTCGAACCGGAATCGGATGAAGCCGAGTCGCCTTTGCTGTCGAATCGGATCCGAAGACGGAGACGAGCCGGTGCGGTTGTTGCGTGATTGGGTGCAGGGGCGGTGAGGGGCGGTGCGGTGCACAGCGGAGTCACAGATTGTGAGCTTGAGGCAGACAGAAGACAGTTGGGAGACAGAGCGAGGTGTGGCAGAAGCCTGCTTAAAATTGGGCGCATGATCTCCGATACGACGTAATAATAATAATAATAATAATAATAATAATAATAATAATAATAATAATAATAATAATAATAATAATAATAATAATAATAATAATAATAATAATAATAATAATAATAAAACAAAAACAAGAACATCACCGTCAGGAGCAGTTCTGCTGATCAGCATGAATCTGTGTCTGAGACCGGCCCGATCCGGACCCGGAACCGTAGGCGGCGTCGTTACCGCTGCGGCGGCAGGCGCCCACGCGCTCTGTGGTGACTGTATCTACACCGACGGCTGCTGTCGCTGCCAATGCTGCAACGATATCAACGTCACGAGTAATAGAAATAAAGAAATAAACATAAAAATGAAAATAAATAAATAAATAAATAAAAAAAAAAAATAATAATAATAATAATAATAATAATAATAATAATAATAATAATAATAATAATAATAATAATAATAATAATAATAATACATAAATAAAAATAAAAAATAAAATAAAAATAATAATAATAACAACAAAAATAAAAATAAAAATTAACATGACAAATCCATCACCTTATCTCGAAAGAAGTATTCTTGCCCGAAACTAGTCGGCTAATAAATTATTTAAAATGTTTAAATTCGTTTTGGTGATACTTGCTATTATATATATATATATATATATATATATATATATATATATATATATATATATATATATAATATAATATATATATATATATACTATATATATATATATATATAATGCTGAAAATATACTTTCTATGAAAGAAAGTTAC